>PVLC010004474.1:5816-19656 GCA_004027655.1 Graphiurus murinus
TCCCAGCATTCGGGAGGCTGAGACCGGAGGATCCGGGTTCGCGGCCAGCCTCAGCTACCTAGTGAGGCACTCCGCAACTTAGTGAGACTCGGTTTCAAAATAAAGAATAAAAAATGGGGCTGGGGGTATAGCTCGGAGGTAGAATGCCCCTGAGTTCAATCCCCAGTACCGCCAAAAAAAAAAAAAAAAAAAAAAAATGTTCAAAGGGAGAGTTTCTAGGTCATATCTCTTACATACTCATTTCTAAAAGGGTAAGATTTTCCCCCCTCTCCAGATTTAGCTTTTCTTCTCGTTCTCCTGATCTTATTTTCTATCATGCATCCCTTAAGTTTTTAATGGCCCTTGATTCGCTCTAACACACATTCATTCATTCTCATGTTCCCTCCACCTTGGTCTTTCGGTATTCCCATCTCTCCTAGCTTTTTAACAAATGAGCACAGTCTCAACCTGCCGCCCCCCTTTGCTGAACCTCCTGCTTCAACCCTCTCCTCCACAGCTTCACTGTCAGCAGCTGGAGACAGCATTGACAGTTTCGCTCATTACTGCCTACTCCCCACCTCCGCCATCCCCTCTACAGGCCCTGACATCTGGGTTTCCCTGGAAATGCAGAGGTTGTGGCTGCCAGCTAAACTCCAGCCTTGGTCTCCACCTCCACTGGGGATACCTGTTAACCATCAACATCAACCTCTCGGATTCCTCACAGGAAACTGCATGGGTTCCTGTGGTTCTGTCCCCACTTCCTGCCTCTAATGGCCTCCCACTCAGCCCTGCCTCACCTTGCCAGGCTGTCCTATGATCAAGGAGAGGACTTACCAGGAAGATGGTGGCCTGTGAACACTCCTGTCGCCTTCCCGGGCTTGGTAATTTTTCCTCTTGTATTCACCATTGATAGCACTCAAGAAAGCTCTCCTCTCAAAAGCCACACTTAGGTTTCTGCAGTTTTCAGCACTAGTTTGTATTTGCCCCTTGTACTACAACGTGCCATCCTTAGGAACTTGAAGTGTCCAAAACTCATGCTTTCTCTTCCTCACCCCTTCCACGATAGGTCCTTCCAACTTCCCCTCTTCCTGTCAGTCATCTTCTGGCTCTGGTGTCCTCAGTCTCTGGTCATCTCTGGACTTGTTATTTGTACTTTACAATCAACCTTTGCATGCTCTTGACGTTCTCTTTCCCATTGTAGCACAAACCTTCATAGCTCCATTACTTCCTGTCTTCCTGCCTTTATTCTCTCCTATTACGACTACAGCCTTGATCTCTCTAAATGTTACTGTTCAACATTTGTTATGTTCCTGCGCTCAGAGTTTGCAGTGATTCCCATGTTTCTCTTCCAGGATTGCGTAACTCCACCAGGTCTTCAGGAACTTCTACGACCCACCCACTGGGAGCTCCTCTCTCCTCTTTTTCTTTTTCTTTTCTTTGGTGGTTACTGGGGATTGAACCTGGGGGTGGGGAGAGGGGTTCTACCTCTGAACTATACCCCAGCTCTTTTTCTCTTGAAACAGGATCTCAGTAACTTGCCAAGTTTGGCCTTGAGTTTGTCATCCACTTGTCTCAGCCTCTCAAGTACTGAGATCACAGGTGTGCACCACTACACTTTTCTCTGCCTTTTGATGGAAGCTTCTGCTCATCCTGGATGCCCTGCCCCCACCACCTGCTCTCTTTTTCTCTTGCCATATCTCCCCTTTCTTCCTGTTCTTCTTCCACTGGGAGCACAGCCTTCTCTGGTCCTTGCTTTTCTGTTGCTTCCTCTACTTAATTATTGAAATGACAAAACAAGAGACTTTGGATAGGAACTCTTAGTTTCTAATATCAGTTGAAGTCTTAGCCCTTCATATATTTATCTATTAATTAATTTATTTACTTATGGTACCAGAGATTGAACCCAGGGACATTCTACCTCTGAGCTACACCCCCAGTGCTTTTTATATTTTATTCTGAAATAGAGTCTTACCAAGTCACTCAGCCCTTTATGAAGTCAGCAGTAGGAGAGTCCCTGACGAGCCATGGGTCTTGCTCAGTTCTTCTTTGGTGATGACTTGGTGCTTGGTCCTTCAAAAGTGTATTCTGAGCTGGACTTGGTGGCACATGCTTGTAATCCCACTACTTGGGAGGCTGAGACTGGAGGATCCAGGTTCGCAGCCAGCCTCAGCTACCTAGTGAGACTCTTAGCAACTTAGTCAGATCCTGTTTCAAAATAAAGAATAAAAAATAGGGCTGAAGGTGTAGCTTGGAGGTAGAATGCCCCTGGGTTCAATCTCCAGTACCGCAAAAAAAAAAAGTGTGTTCTCTTGGTGAGCAGTTAAAACTGGGTGGACAATGTTCAAGGACCTGGCATATTGTAAGATATGATATGATATGCTATATCTCTGAAAAAGAGCTGAGTTAAAAAACAGACACCCAGTTTGATAGCCATTTACTGAGAACCACCAGGGATCTTGCCTTCTTTAAGTAGGCTTCTTTCTTAATTTCAAGTTTTACTTTCAATTGATAAATAATTGTCCCTATTTATGGGCACAAGGTGTCATTTTGATACAGGGTAATTAGAATGCCCTTCACTTTAAACATTTATCATTTCTTCATGGTGAGAACATTCAGTTTTTTCTAGCTCTTTTTTTTTTTTTTTTTTTGCAGTGCTGGGGATTGAACACAGCAGCATTCTACCTCTGTGCTACATCCTCTGCCCTATTTTTTTTTCTTTATTTTGAAACAGGGTCTCACTAAGTTGCAGAGGGCCTCACTAAGTAGCTGAGGCTGGCAGCGAACCCGAAGCCTCCCAAGTACTGGGATTACATGTGTGCACCACCACACCTGGCTTTTCTAGCTCTTAGAATTATACTTTTTTTTTTTCAACTCTAGTCACCCTCCTGTGCTATAGAATACGAGAAATATTTCCTCCTAACTGGACATTGTATCTATTGGCCACACCTCCCATCCCCCAATCCCTAGCCTCTTGGAACCACCATTCTACTCGCGGTTTCCACAAGATCAACCTTTTAACTTCCACGTATGAGTGACATCATGTGGCACTTATCACTCTATGCCTGGTTTATTTCACTTAACATATGATCTCCAGTTCCATCCCTGTTATTGCAAAATGACAGGATTTCCTTATTTTTTATGTCTGAATGCTATTCTGTTGCGTATCTGTATCTGGTGGGTTTCTTGGTGATAAAGATCCTATACCTTTCTCTAACATTTCTCATCTAGACTGCAAAGAGTTTGTTGACTCAGCCACTCAACAAATTTCCTGAATATGTATGATGGAACCATGTATTGATCTTTGAAGCTCTTTCAACTATAAAATAGCAGTGATGTTTTCTGAAGACAATCAAAAGCCTTATTTGATTCACAGATATATTAGGGATTTTTTCCATTTTCTTTCTTTGTGGTTTATGCTCCCTCAACACAAACCTCCTCTGCTTGATATTTTTAATCTCCTGTGCTGAGCTGTCAATCACCATATGATACTCTAGAATAAACCCAGTAGAATATAGAGTAAGAAGCATTTTCTTAGAACTGTAAAGATTAAATCATGAAGCAATAGAGCCTGCTTCATGTAGAAGTGGGATCTTTTTTTACATAGAGGTAAGATCCACTTATTTTTACAATTTTTAAATGTTTTTAAGAATTATTGGTACAATATGATTATACACTTTAGTGAGATTCAAAATGATAAATTCATATGTGTACTAAGCATCTCTTGGTGCTTAGTTATCTATTTCTGGTGCTGGGAATTAAGCCCAGGGCCTTGAGCATGCTAAGCCCTCCCTCTGCCACTGAGCTGCACCACAGCCCTCAGAAGTGGGATCTCGAAGGTTCTTTCCAGGAGTTAAACTTTCCCATTACATTGCTTTTGGGGGGACCCTGGGGATTGAACCCAGGGGCATTCTGCCGAGTTATACCCCCAGCCCGATTTTCATTTTTAAATTTTGAGACAGTTGCTGAGGCTGACATCGAACCCATGATCCTCCCATCTTAGCCTCCCAAGGACTGGGATTACATGCATGCACCACCATGCCAGTTTGATTTTTCATTTTAACACTGACTTATTTCTGTCTCCTGGCAGATTTTTTTTTTTTCCAGATAAAGGTTCAGTGATGACAAATGAACTGTATGGTTTGGCATCTCCCCTCCAAGACAATCAAAATTTGGATAATATAAATAACATCATCTGAGATAAGCCTTGAAAATCTCACTTTCAATGCCTGATGGTTTTCTGTAGTGACACTTTCTTTGTCTTGTATCTCTATTACATAGCAGTTTCTATTGTTTCTCTAAGTCAACAATCGCTGTGTCCACAGCATGTGCAACTCTGCTTTGAGCACTTGAGGCCTTTGGTCACAGGGACTTGGGTGTGTGGAATATAGTTTAAACCATCGAGCCCTCTGATTACAGCACAATGGAGAATTTCTCAGCAGGTTGGTCCTATGCTGATCTCGGATACTTTCATCTTTTCAACATCTTGCCTAGCATGAAAGTAATGAAGCAGTGATTGTCCTCTCAATTTAGGATAGACAAGGGATTCTTGAGGCCTCAGGTCCCTCCTAGGTGTCCTGTGACCACACTGCACAACAGCTGTTCCCTTTTAAGGCTCAGTGCACTCAACAAATTCCAGACGCCCCGCGGCTGCTGCAGTTGCTGACCGGTGACTGCAGGCTTCACTTGGCCCAGGCCTCCAGGGAGCTGAGCTGAAGCTGACATGACTTACTGTTCAGGCTACAAGTTCCAAGCAGAGAAAACACTGCAGATGCCAACTGGCAACTGGCGGCTGCTTTCTGCAAAAGAGGTTGGCTTCAGAGGGGACCCCAGGCTAGCATGTAATCACGACCCTGGTTCCACTTACTTCAGCAGCATTTGAGCTTCCTAGCCTGCTGGTCGTGGGCACAGTTGCCCCAGTGATTTTCAATAAGTATGGTGTGCTTCACTTTTACAGAACAAGTTGCAAAGTAGGAAATATTTGGATCATAAGAGCAAACCACATTAAGGATTATAAAAAATAATTTATGAGCAGCCGGGCGTGGTGGCGCACGCTTGTAATCCCAGCATTCGGGAGGCTGAGACCGGAGGATCCGGGTTCGTGGCCAGCCTCAGCTAACTAGTGAGGCCCTCCGCAACTTAGTGAGACTCGGTTTCAAAATAAAGAATAAAAAATAGGGCTGGGGGTATAGCTCGGAGGTAGAACGCCCCTGAGTTCAACCCCCAGTGCCGCAAAAAAAAAAATAATAATAATAATAATAATTTATGCGTGGGATTAAATTGAAACATACTGTTGAATTTCTAGACTCTATGACATGCATCTTGAACTTTGCAGAGTCTTATTTACCAGTAATATCCACATATTAAGTCTTTAAATCAGATAGCAAGGCGCAGTAGCGCATGCCTATAATCCCAGAACTTGGGAGGCTGAGATAGGAGGATTGCAGTTTCCATGTCAGCCTTAGCAACTTAGTGAGAGTCTGCTTTGAAATAAAGAATAAAAAGGGCTGGGGGGTATAGCTCAGAGGTATAATACTCCTGGGTTCAGTCCCCAGTACTAACCTCCCCCCGCACACACACACAAAAACATATATTTAGATATAGTTTAGCTAAGTATGAAACTCTGCAAATATAATTAGACTTGTTGATTTGGTTGATTTTTCTTATTATTTTTACCTCCTTGAAAAGGAAATTCTGAATCTGTATTTAAAATACTACAGTAATAATCAAATCATTCCAAAGTAATAGTTTCATAAGCTTAAAGATATGATTCCCAAAACAGTGTAGCTGGTAAAATAATATAACTATGACTGACTTTATCCATGCCATATTTTATATTAATTTTAACTATTTTAAAGTGCACAATTCAGTAACATTAAGTACATTCAACATGTTGTGTGACCATCACCACCATCTATTTCCAGAACTTTTTAAAATACTGTTTTTGGTGCATTTGAGATTCAAAGTGATACGTAATATATGCACACTTGGCTTGGTGTGTTTCCCTCCACATCCCGCACGCTCCCCTTCTTCTCTCTCCAGACATGTCAGTGAGATTGGTAGTGAAACCTTCATATATGGACATAATATTAGTTGAGCTGTTATCTTTCTCAATCCTTCTTTTCTCCTTCTCCAGCTCCCTCCCCCACCCCTTCCACTGTTCTGCTGCTCTCTCTCCTCATTTGACTGAAGTCCCTTTTGTTTCCTATTTTCTCTCTAGCTTCCACAGAGGAGAGAAAACAGGTGACCCTTGACTTTCTCAGCCTGGCTGATCTCACTTGGCATAGTATTCTCCAGTTCCATCTATTTTGTAGCAAATAAAATAATTTTATTCTTCTTCATGGCTGAGTAGCATTCTATTTTGTGTGTAGACCACATTTTCTTTATCCATTTATCTTTTGAAGGACACCTAGGTTGGTTCCATAACTGGGCTATTGTGAATTGTGCTGCTATAAAAGTGGGTATACATGGATCACTATAGTATTCTGGCTTTAATATCTAGACCCATCAAACAATAACCTCCCACCCATCCCCCTTGTATCCTATAGTATACTTTTTATGTCTGTGAACGTGCCTATTCTAGTAACACACAAAGTGTTACACTATTTTCATATACACTGTCTTCCTTTGTGTCTGGCTTATGTCACATAGCATTATGTTTTCTCAGTTCATCATGTGGTGGCATGTGTCAGTGTTTCATTCCTTTTTAAGGCTGCATACTGCTCTATCAGAGGTATACACCACGTCTTTATCCATTCATCTATTGATGAATGTTTGTCTTGTTTCTGTCTTTTGACTTTTATGAACAATGTTACCATGAATATTGATGTACAAGTTTCTGTTTTATAGATGATTTCTTTTTAAATGTCCCTCACTCTTTTTCTTTGGATGGGAAATATTTTTATAAGAAACATTAAATATGCTTCCAGAAATAGTGTAGGATTGGCCTTTTTGCCTCCTATTTGAAGTTCTAGGTTGGCTAGTTAGAGGATTCTGTAAGTCTCCATGTTTCATTATAAACTCGATCTTATTAAATTCACTCACAGCCCCTACAGATGATGAAGTAAATGGAAAGGGAAGATTAATTATCCTCCTGTAAGTAAGGTAGGGAGGTTTATAAGAGAGGTGTTTGTGTGCTTATGATATTTTGCACAAGTCAAGATTCCACTGTTTTCTGGGAAGTTTGCCTTTTAGCCTTCTAGACCCAGCAGCCCTGAATCTTCTTACAGCCTTGGCCCTTTGAGGTTCTGAACCCAGGCTGTGGTGCTCTCAACCAAATGGCCCCTGGGAACATGTGCAAAGGGCTTCAGAAGTTCCATGCAACATTGTGGTCATGTGGAAACCTGGCTGTTGGGTCTCTGGCCCCAAGTGTGAGCCTAGATGGTGTCAGGTGGGAAGGAAGCTTGGGAGGGAGATAACAGACTTGTTTTGTTTTTGTTTTTTTAATTCCTATATTGAAAAATATGGAGCAAGTTAGGTGTGGTGGTCAGGCCTGTAATCCCAGTACTTGGGAGGCTGAGACCGGAGGATCACAGGTTCAAGGCCAGCCTCAGCAACTTAGTGAACCCTGTTTCAAAATAAAAAAATAAAATGGGGCTGGGAGTGTAGCTCAGAAGTAGAATGCCTCTGGGTTCAACCTCTAGTAACCCCCCCTCAAAAAAAACCCATTGAGCAAAAGGTGTGCACTACATTTTGCTTTGTGCTTAGATTTGTGTTGGGACATGAATAATGCGTTTTTGTTTTTGTTTTCCAGTTAGGATAACATCGCTTTGCTCCCAAGATTGAATGAAGGTGGTGGTCTTTGCTCAATATCATCAAATATGAATACATTAATAACAGTTGAGTGTATAATAAAGAAAGATGACCTTTCCAATGATCTGAGCTGTCTGCTGCAGGTCACATTTTACCTTTCAGAGAAGTGCTAATTCATATTACGTCCGCCTGAGAGATTTGTTTAATGAGCAGATTAAACGGATGATTATCCTTCTCTTAATTTTTTTTTTTTTTAAGGGAAGGGCTTCTTGTGATGGCCCTCTGCTATTTGGCACAGGAACACAGAAGGGTCTTTTTAAAATTACCCCTGCGGGGTCACCAGGACCCAAGCCGTTGGCTTCATTAAACCCCGGTGGCTTCTTCAGAACCAGCCCCTCTAGGCCCGGACACAATTGTATCTAAATTAGCATCTGACTGACCCCCCCTTCCTTTCTCTCCTCTTTTCAAGCCCCTGCTGACAGGGATTGGCAAAAGATGTTAATTGGTTGGGCCTGGCTCAGAACAATAGACTTGCCACGTTGACAAAAGGGCTAATGTTTCTTTCAGTATGCATCCAGATTCACATTAAGTACCTCTTTTAATTACCAGGAATTATTGTAATGCCTGGTCAATGGAATAATTGACCCTCAACAGCTAGCCTCATTCCGTAATAAATAATGGCACAGGCCGAGGGAGAGGAGCATACCGGGTGATTTGCGGGGACTAAAAAGCGATTTTCTCAGCGAGAGTTCTGTGATGTACCCAGGCTGCCCAGTGGGAGTCCAGAGAGGGGACTAATTTGGGCTTGACTAGGAGAAATGTGCTGGGAGCTGCTAGAACTTATCCTCAGAATCATAAAGGAGACGCCTGAAGGAATGGGTGAGGAGTTGGAAAGGAACAAGCTGGTCCTTGTCAGCCTCAGACTCCTGTGGTCAATGATAGGGCAGGTTCCATGGCTCCAGGGCTCCAGGGCTCCAGCACAGTGAGAAACTTCCAGCTTCCACCTGGAGAACGCCAGCTTACCTCCAGCCCACACTGAATTTCCTGTTCTAAAAAGGGGGTCCTGTAATTCCAGTAGTTGAGAGAGCACAATCAAAGGTTCGAGGCCAGCCTTGGCAACTTAGTGAGAGCCTCAGCAAATTAGCAAGACTCTGTTTCAAAATAAAAAATGAAAAGGGCTGAGGGTGTAGCTCGGAGGTAGAGCGCCACTGGGTTCCATCTTCAGAACTATGCTATGGCAGGGCGGAGGAGATGGGGCGGGGGGCTTCCATTCCAGACATTAGGTTAAAGGAGTCCCCAAACTTAGTCTAAACTCACACTGTATCATAGTATCACTGTATCACAGTAGGCTTGACTGGTATTAAGGCTCTTGGAGAATTTGTTAAAAAAAAATATTGTGCAGGAAAAGTAACCTTTATTTAAAAAAAAAAAAACTGTACTGTGTATATTTGTTGTTTATAACATACAGGATATGGATGGATAGTAAAATGGCTACTCTAGTAAAGTAGATCCACATATCTCACCTAGTTTCATTTTTTGTAATGAGTTGTACACTATGATCTCCACAATTGCTCACCTACATATCACTTTTTTTTTTTTTTAATTCTGTAGTGCTGGGGTTGGAACCCAGGGCTGTGTGCGTGTTTGGCAAACACTTGCTCACTGAGCTGCACTTCTAGACCTACATATCTTCTATTTTGAGGCCTTTTGCCAAATCTGCCACATCCCCCCACCCCCCAACACACACATACACATGAACTCATGCAATGTTTTCTTTTTTATTCTTCTAGCAACATCCTCTAGGACTGACTCCTTAAGGGTCCCAGGAGGTCTCCAGAGGCAGAGGAAACCTCTGCTATAACCTTCCAGACTCTCAAACATGTCCCAGAAAAGAATCTAAGGACTCCTCAGGTATAAGCAGAGAGAGGAAGATCTTAATAGAAAGCAAAAGAGGAAGACTCAAACACTTAGGAAAAAATGCTGATTGTCCCAGAGCAAGACATGCCACAGGGTGTAAGACCGGGGTCTTATTAAGGAACATAATTAGGTGGAATATGTATGATCCAAAGCAGCTGGACTTCCCTCAAGATTGGTAAATATTGAGCAGGACCATGTCCCCATTCGGGAGTCTGGTCTGACAGGTAGACTCAGCTTATGTCAGTGTCTCTGGCCATAGGGTGACCATGACCTGTCAATCTGGTGATTGGACCAGAGGGTCATAGCCCAGTCAAATGCTAGCCCCTGGCTTCACAAGGTTCCTGGTCTCTTTCTGTCCCTTAGGCTGCTTGGTGTGACTCAAGAGTTGTCGACAAGCTGCCCATTCTCCATTCTAACAGAGACAGTTCTCCTTCAGAAACTCAGTTTGTTCTCTGTATTCCTAAGTTTCTATCTCAGTACCACCCATGTTGTAGCAAATGACAGAAATGACAGAACCTCCTCCTTTTTGTGACTGGATAGTGTGTGTGTGTGTGTGTGTGTGTGTGTGTGTGTGTGTGTGTGTGTGATATTTTCTTTATCTGTTCCCGTCAGGGGACATTTAGGTTGTTGCCCTGTTTTGGCTGCTGTGACGAACGCTGTATGAATATGGGAGTGTGTCATGCTGGGGAGGTGGTGATTTTCATACCTAGGAGGAGGAGAACTAGATCAAAAAGTAGTTCTATTTTAATTGCTCAGGAACCTCCAAACTGGTTTATGTATGCCTATATGAATGCAAATTAGCACCACCATTACAGGAAACCATATGGAGGTTCCTAAAAATAAATAAATAAATAAAAATAGAATTACTGTGTGATCTAGCTCTGCCACTCCTGGGCATTGACCCAAAAGACTTAAGTCAGCATGGTGAAGAGATGTCTCCACTCCCATGTTCATTGCAACATGATTCAAAATAGCCAAGCCATGGGACCCACCTGTCTGTCCATCAGTAGATAAGTGGATAAAAGCAAATGGGATAGTTAACCTTAAAAAAAATAAATAATTTCTGTCATTTGCTTCAACATGATGGACTCAAAAGAACATTATGTTAAGTGAAGTAAGCCAGATGCAGAAAGACAAATACTGCATGTCCTCACTCAGATGTGGAATCTAAAACAATCCAACTCAGGGAAGCAGAGGGAAGATTGGTGGTTCCTACAGCCAGGGAGAGGGGTGGGGAGAATTCAAAGCCTCAGTTAACTAGGAGGAATACTCTTTTTCTTTCATACACATTACACAATGTGATGAGATGAAGATAGCAAATGATAACGGGCATCTCAATATCACTAAGAGAATCACTCAAATGTCCTCACCACAAAAACAGATAAGTACTTGAGGTTATTGGTAACATTAATCAGCTTGATTTAATTATTATATTAATTAATCCTAATCCTAACATTGTTTTGTATCCCATAAATATCCACCATAATATATCAATTTACAATGTTAAATATTTAAATTAACTATGCAAGTATGGTATGTTATGTACCACGTGGTAAGATCTTGCTTTGAGGTTTAGCCTCAAATTCCAATCAAGGTTTGTATTTAACTCTGACTCCTTTCCCCACTGTAATAACCATGTGACCCTCAACAGCGTGTATGAGTTCACGTGCAGCATTCGTCTAGTGGCTGTAACACCCCAATATAAGCACATGTGTGGAACCCCCAGATTCCTGCAGTGTGTTGGTTAATAGCATGGCCTTCCAGGTGTGACAGATCTGCCTGTGTGACCTAAGCAAATCACTGAAATGTCCACACTTGATTTAACAAAGGGGTAAGGATTTGCTATGATCTGGACGGCCTTTGTCTCCCAAGAACCCATGTGCTGGGAGCTTGACCCTCAGTGTGGTGCTGTGGAAGGTGGTGGGCCTTTAAAAGGGGGAGTCTACTGGGGAGTCCTCAGGACACTGGGGTGGGGGGTGTCCTTGAAGGGACTGAGGTATTTCTCGTGGAACCCCGGTAGTTCTCAGAAGTCCATGTGTATTTATTTGGATGGTTGATCTGATGAATAAGTTTGGTCTTTAAGAATTTAGTTTTCTTAGGTTAGTGTGAATTTTAAACAAATGATGACCAGTGTATGTGGGATGGGGGCATTTTGGGAGTGACTTGAGCTGAGGAACTAATGGAGAGCACCAAGCCTTCCTGCGCTTCTGAAAACTCTGGTTCTTAGAATGCAGAGTTTTCAGAAGGGAGGCTCAGGTCAGCCTCAGAAGCCAGCTCTCTGCCCAGCTCATTACTGACGGCCATGAGCCATGGGACATTCAGCTCCGCAGTCCTGGACCTGCTGCTTCCACTGAAGAACAATGCACTCAAACCAGATAACCTTCTGTGACTGCTCCACTCCAGACCAACAGCCATCGTCTCCTGATATCTGTCATTAGATACTCAAGGCTGAAGCTCTGCTCTGCAGGAATCTGAATTAGCCCTTGCCCAGTTGCCTCCTGCCTATTCCTTCCCATCACATTGGCTGGTTCTCTCCCTGTCTACACTTTAGATATGTTGCTCCTGAGAGTTTTGTCCTACCCGGTTCCTATCCCTTCCTGGGGCCACCTCATCCATTCGCACTTTGGCTATCTACAGTGTGTGTGTGTGTGTGTGTGGTAAATACAGCTGTCTAGCCCTGCCCTCTTTCTTGAAAACCATTCTGCATTTCTAAGAATGGCTCCTACATTCCAACAAGGTATTTATATGGTTACCTAAGATTCAATATAACCATAAATCAAACTCATCACTGGCATCATGGCACGCATCTATAATCCCAATACTTGGAAGCCTGAGGCAGGAGGATTACATGTTTGAGGCCAGCCTCAGCAACATAGCGAGACCCTGTTTCAGAATAAAGAATAAAATAAGGATGAGGGTATAGTTCGGAGGTAGAAGGACCCTGGGTTCAATCTTTAATACAAAAAAAAGAAAGAAAGAAAGAAAAAGAAGGAAGGAAGGAAGGAAGGAAGGAAGGAAGGAAGGAAGGAAGGAAGGAAGGAAGGAAGGAAGGAAGGAAGGAAGATAGAAAGATCAAACTCACTGTCTCACCATTTGCCAACCTGTGTACTTAAGGAGCATCATTATTTATCTTAGAGCTGAAATGTGGAATGTGGAAGTTCTTTATACTCTGCTGCTCCCTACTTCCATTCTCCTCCTTTCTTTCACCAATATGTCTTACAGATTCACTCCTCTCTACATCCCCAATGCCACCATGTTGATTGTGACCCTGTCACCTTCTGTTCAGCTGTAGGAATCACTCCAAATTCTGGAGCCCTGCACCAGAATCTCCTTGTCCTGATATGCCACCTGTCATGGCTTAGAAATTGGTCAGGATCACAGCCACCTGGAGAGCCAAGCCCAGACTCCTTAGAGGGCTTCTCTCCACCCCTCCACTTACTTCCTTTTCTTTCACCTGTGCCAGAAGTGCTGATCAGACTCCTGCTGTGCATCCTCAACGGGACACCCTTGCCTCACCTGTTAAGACCCGGCTCACCTTCCAAGCCCCAAACCCACACCATTTGTCAAGGTTTCCCAGTGGAAGGAGCAACTTCCTGCCTGGAGTCTTCTCCAAACTTCCCAGCTAAAATCTTGTTTCTCTCTGTGCCCACCCCAAGCTCTTAAGCACTTTTGCTCAAACTGCCAGAGGAGCAGCTGTCATCTTATGCTGTTGTGAGTGGGTCACGTATCAGCCTAGGTTTAAGCAGAGACACAGAAGCCAAGCTACTCATTTAAAATATCATGCTTCAATTCAAGGAGTTATTGCAGAGGTGATAGTAGAGGCTTGGAGATAACCCAGAGGTGATCCACAACAGAAAATCTCCACCATCCTAGGCTGGAAGGACAAAGGCAGGGGCGGTATTATCAGAACCCAGTAGCTAGGTCGTTCTGTGGGAGCCCTGGCGAACCTGTCCAACAGAAGAGGGAGCCATAGCCAACTCCTGGCTATTTCTAGAGACTTCCAGGAGCAGGGAAGAAATTCTGGCTTCTCCCTTCTCTCCTTGCCGGAGCTCCCAACTAGCAGAATCCTGTTCAAAGCTACCAACAAATGCAGTGTACAGGGATGGTTCAGAATGGGATCCAGTGCAAAAGAGACCAAGTACAGCACAGGTTCTGTCTTCCCAATGTATTTTGAGTTGCATAAAAATAAGAACCT
>PVLC010004474.1:19756-84958 GCA_004027655.1 Graphiurus murinus
AAAAAATGGGGCTGGGGGTATAGCTCAGAGGTAGAATGCCCCTGAGTTCAATCCCCAGTACCGCCAAAAAAAACAAAAAAAAAAAACAAAAAAAAAAAAAATAAGAACCTAAACCTGGTGCAGGGGCACATGCTTGTAATCCCAATACATGGGAGGCTGAGACAGGAAGATCGCAGGTTTGCAGCCAGCTTCAGCAACTTAGTGATAGCCTGTTTCAAAATAAAATAGGGCTATGATATAGATAGAATGCCCCTGGGTTCCATCCCCTGTACCACACTCAAGAAGCTCAGCTAACACATTCAGCACAGGAGACGTGACCTGTCCCTCTCATTACCTTTACCTGATTCCTTGCACTTGAACCTTGAGCCAATGCTGTATGGAGGGAAGCTTATGAATATTTTTTGAGTAAAATCTGAGAAAAACTGAGCATTAGGTGGGCAGAAGCTGTATTTCCCTGCCTTGTCTCCTAAAAAGTGATACAGTGTCTTCCCCCAAGCACTCAACAAAGTAGATGTAAGCGAAATTCAATAGCAAAGCCCAAAGAATTCCACAGCACGGTCAGCCAGCTTGAGTGTCAAGGAAAGCATATCATTTCATCCTCTTGAAGTTATATTTAAAAAATCATCAGGTAGTAGAAAACCATACTGAAATAAATTTGTATGTGTGTATTTATTTAATGTATTTATCCATAAAACCTTATGCTGGTGTGAAAGGTTTACATCTAAAAACTGGCGTATGCTATTTTGATTGATTATGTGATGCATTGTAGATCAGTACAATATTTATGGTTCAAAGTATAGTTTGTAGCCAGGTGTGGATCTCAGGACTTGGGAGGATGACTGCAGGTTCGAGGAAAACCTCAGCAAATAGTGAGGTTTTCATCAACCTAGTGAGACCCTGTTTCAAAATAAAAATAAAATAGGGCTGGGAGTGTAGCCCAGAGGTGAAAGTGCCCCTGGGTTTAATCCCCAGTATCACAAAAGGAAAAAGAAAAAAAGAAGTATAGTTTGTGATGTTTATTTGATCAAATGTGCATGAGACTGAAATATATTTCCAAACCAGAAGTAAGAAAATGATTTATTGAGGTAGTGAATATTTTTCCTTTTATAGTTTGTTTCTTAGACTTTCGAAATATAAAAATGTGGTGCCCTTGTTTTACAAACTCTGAAGAGTAAGGATAGGCTGCATTAGATTTTAGAGTAAGAATTAACTCCAGTTTCAGAGTTTTAAAATAGAACAGGAATACTGGCATAGTGATAGCCTGTGTCTTTGTATAATAAAAGGAAACTGTGGAACTACACAGCACTATCAATAAGAGTTCTCCCTACTTCAAATTCTGCCAGGGGCCTAGTCCTAATCTGTTACGTGCAATTTAATGGAATCTCTGTGATTGGTTCATTGTGCTTGTTAAGAGTTTTCATTTGGTTGGGCACAGTGGTAGAGGCCTGTAATCCCAGTACTTGGGAGGTTGAGATAGGGAGGATCACAGATTTGAGGTCAGCTTCAGCAACTTAGCAAAACCTTCAGCAACTCAGTGAAACCCTGTTTTTTTTTTAAAAAAAGGTGGAGGAATCAAGGGGTCTATCTCAGAAGTAAAACCCCCCCAGGGTTCAATGCCCAGTATTAAAAAAAAAAAAATTTTTTTTTAAAGAATGCCCTGGGTCCAGCATACTTTTTTTTTTTTTTTTTTTTTTGGTGGTGGTACTGGGGATTGAACCCAGAAACATTCCACCTCTGAGCTACATCTCAATACCTATTTTATTTTATTTGGAAACAAGGTCTCACTAGGTTGATGAGATTATCAGATTATCACTACTCTCAAGGCTGTCCTTGAACCTGCAGTCCTCCTATCTCAGTCTCCCAGGTATTGGGATTATAGATATGCACCACCACACCCAGCTGCTAGCACAATTTTAAAAAATAAAAAAGAAGGAAAGTCTAAAGTCACATTCAGAACTCAGACAGTCTGAGTGAGCCTTCCCAGGCCCTATGCCAGTTTTGAGGTTTTGGAGATTAAAAGGATGCATTTACAAGAGTAAGTATGGTTCATCTTATTATTGCAACACTGTTTTCAGGCCTGAACTGTGGCTGGTGAGAACATGATGAGATCTGTAGATCCTGAAATTTCAATGAACCACAAATAGGAGGAAATGGGTTGACAAGGAGCACTTTATGGAATTGCAACTATTTGCAAAGATGACAGGAAGGGACATCTGTTTCTAGTCAGTGGGCAGGGCAGCTGGTTTCCTGTGGGCAGCTGCCTGCCCCTTCCGTGGAAGGCCACCAAGTGCTCAGAGGTTATAAATAAGCCGGCACTGGAGGCCTCCAGAGAGCGCGGGCCGGAGTGAGCAGCCTTCCCGCATTCTTTCCTTGGCTCTCTCAGAAGCAGCAGCCCGCATTTAATAGGCCTACCCATGTCCACATACTCCACACACGGGCTCAGGTTCCCTAAGCAGGGGGAGGCTTGGTGGCCGCTCACATTTGTCGGTCATCTGATCATCTGTTCACATCTCAGACAACCAAGCCGTGCTATCCAGCTGTGACAGGCACCAGTTCTAACCCTTGTGGCCTCGCTCCTGTGACTGTACCCAGAGCCTTGCCTGCCGGGAAGGAGGGCCCCTTCCTTTGTGGGGAATCAGTCTTGACTCTGTGCAATGTTGATCCAGATTGTAGGGTGATCTCTGTTATCGCCTCGAAAGCTGCAGGACCCATCAGGGTGTGTGGAGCCAGACTCGCCGCCCTGTTCACTTCAGAAGCAAAGAGACAACCCAGAAACCCATGTCCTGCTGGTAATGTAGAGTGAACAACCGTGCCCTCCGCGGTCACAGAAGGTTCAGCAATTCCTCTGCTTAGCTGAACATTAATAGGAAAGTTTTCCAGTAAGATCCACTAGCATAGCCATGCCAGGAGTGGCAGCAGTATACTCTTGGTTTGTGAGGTCTTTCTAAAATAGGCTTTTGTTAAAAGCTTTTATTTCACTTTCAGCAAACATTTATTGTTTGACTACTACAAGCCCCCCTCCCCCCACACACACAGGTGCTGGGGACAGGGGTAAATGTCGTCAGGAGCCCCAGGGAAACAGAGTGCACAGTACACATGGCAGGAAGTCTACTTCCACCTTTTATGACTACCTTTTCCAATTAAAAAAAAAAAAATGACTGCCAAGCTTGATGGCACATATCTACAATCCCAATACTTGGGAGGCTGAGACAGGAGGAGCACAGGTTCAAGGCCAGCCTCCGCAACTTATCGAGACCCTTAGCAACTTCGCAAGACCCTGTTTCAAAATAAAAACAATTTTAAAAAGGGTTGGAAAGCCGGGTGTGGTGGCGCACGCTTGTAATTCCAGCATTCGGGAGGCTGAGACCAAAGGATCCAGGTTCACGGCCAACCTCAGCTACCTAGTGAGACACTCCGCAACTTAGTGAGACCTGGTTTCAAAATAAAGAATAAAAAATAGGACTGGGGGTGTAGCTCGGAGGTAGAATGCCTCTGAGTTCAATCCCCAGTACCGCACTTGGTCTTTGCCCTCAGAGAGCTACTGAGGGAAACGAATACATCATTCAGTAAGTTCTGTGCAAGGACTGAGGTGTGTATGTGAGTTCAAGTGTGTGCCCCGTGTTTGGGAAGATACGTGGAGACCTGGTCAGCTTTGGGGGTAGGAATGAGGTTACTCGAGAACAGTAGCAACACCCCACCTCTCAAAAAGATCTTGAAGGTTTCCCCAGTATCTAAGGAGTAGGACAGCATTTTGGTCAGAGAGAACAGCACATACAGGACTAGAGAGGAGAGAGCCGAGCTGGGAGGAGGGGCTGCACAGGAGTAACTCGGGAGCACAGAGGAGAACGAGGTGGAAGTCAATGTCAGAATGGAGCAGCAGCTTTGGACAAGAGATTCTAATGAAAATCATGAATACAGATGTGATAGCAGGTACGTTAATAATAATTTATACTTATAAAATTACAGGGTTAGAGTTGAAGATTTCAGGCAAAAGTTTTCCATTTATGAGAAACTTCCACAATCAAGTCATATATTTTAAATGTCAACTGGAGTGTGGCACTTTGCTGCTTAAAACCCCAGAATAGTTGCAACTTGATGTCTTGAAAAGTTGAGGATTCCTACAAGACAGGAAGACTCCACAGCCCAGCTGGCCTCTGTGGCAGCTCCCCACGCTCTGTGCTCTGTCGTACTGGTTTCTGGAATGTCCCAGGGTCTCTTCAGCTTTTGGGTCTTGGCCTCTGCTAAGAACAGGGCCATCTATCCCTTCAGCTCCTGTCACCCTCCTGCCACCTGATCCACCCCTACTCATCTTTCTACCTTCCAGGGGTTCTTGCTGATTCGGCCCTGTTTCTTCCCAGCCACCATCAGTGCCCAGAGCACCCAACTTGTGCCTTACCTGCCATTTGTCTTTCCCTCCATAAGCTTCACTTCCCCCATGGACAGGACACTCTAGGGACAGTTCAGCACATTTCCAGCCTGCACTTTTGCTAAGTGAATGGCATGACCAGTCATGGATGAGTTCAATTTTTAATAACTGCAGAGTTCATCTACTTTGTATATAGTTGGCTCTCGGCAATGTTTGGAAGAATGAATGAATGAACTGCAGATGACTTGATAGTAACTTCTCTTGATCCAGAGCCATTGGAGAAGCAAGGGCAATGCCCTTTTCCTGGACAGTCCAGGGTCTCACTCTCCTCCCTTCCCTTTCTCTCCTGTGTGCTGATTTTGTATGTCCTTTTCTTCCTGCCTACTCTCCATTCTGTCACCTTCTTCCTGTGGCTCACATGAAAAATTTGTTTGGATAGAAAGCACACAAATGCCAGCTCAGTATGTCCCTCCCCACGCCACCACGCTGCATGGTGGTCCCTGTGCTCAGGAAGCCCACTGCCAGCACAGCACCTCTCTCAGACCATTCAGCACACCAGGAAAAGCATTGAATAAAGACATTGAGGGCTGAAGTGTAGCTCTGTGATGGAGAACATGCTTAGCACACAGGAGGCCTCAGGTTCCATCCCCAGAACTGGGCGGCGGGGGGGGGGGGGGGGGTCTGTACTGCTAGAACAAAAGTCTGAATTCTGAAATGCTCTGAAATCTGAGACTTCCATAAACAGTTTTGGATTTCAGTGTTTCATATTTCGCCTTTTCAAATTAGGGATACACAACCTATAAAGTCTAAGCGTGAAAAGTCTAAATCTGAAAAGAAAAGGAAAAAATCTAAAATCTGAAACACATCTGTTCCCATGCACTTTGGATAAAGAATGCTCAGCCTGTATTTTTATCACCTTATTAAACAAAAGTGAACAGCTTCTCCATTTCAGAAGTAAGTTCAGTGTTTGCTTTTTATTAAAAAAAATAATAAATGAGGTTCGACTTTTGGGAAGCCCTGACTCATCCCCAATTCCAGAATAGGCTGGTAGCTGCCTATGTCAGCATTCTGAACTTTTTTGTGTCATAATGCCAATTAATTTATCCAACTATGGGGCCAGAGAGTTTGAAAAGAAATAAGGCTTGAATATTCATAAGGTCTTATCTAAGCCACTCACTAGTTATTAGCTCTTCACATTAAGTTAAAGATATGTAAATCCTCAGAGGTTCATGGTATATCCAGGCCAAAGAAATCTGAACCTTTAAAAAAGAACAGGCACTTTGAATTTTCAGTAGATGTGTGCTCATTCCTCTCAAATAACAACAGTTCTTTCTCCTGTGGCCTTCTTTCCTAGGGTAAGGGAAAACCCAGATAAAATTAGGATTTCTCCATCTTCAGAGCCATACTTGATTTAGCTTTATATTTATACCATTTATCTTCTTTTGCTTCAAACATTTTACATTGATGGAGACTGCTTTGAAAGCAGAACCACCCACATTTGGTACCACTGCGTTCATTTTTCTTATGTTTTGGCTTCGATTGCGGCACTTTTAATATTCATGAAGTTTGAAAAAATAAACATCCTAGACTATTTCCTCCGAATGGAAATGTTATGGTTTCAAACCCCAGAGAAAACAACCGGTAAGTTCTGCAAACCCACATTCTCTCCCTTGTCAGTTAAAAAGTGGCTCCAGGTTGGCAGCAGCGACCTCTTGACACTTGGGCTTCCCGGAGCAGATGGCTGGGGGCCGCCTTGGGAGGGCGGAATTCAGCTGACATGCATATTTAAAGGCTCACTTTGGGGTGACAGATACTAGAAGCCTTTCAGTTGACTCAAAAATCATATTGTTTCTGCCACTGAAGAATGTAGAAGTATCATTTATGTCGCTGGTTTCCCTGTGCAAAGTGAACGCTATTGGAAATGGTTTTCAGCCTCTCTCCTTATTTGCCACTGACTCCATATTGCTATTTGTCCTTTCTAAAATTAGCTCAACCTATCCCTTAAATATTTTAAGGAATATATATTTGTGTAAGAACTTAATACAAACTAGAAAGCGAACTCTTTAAGAAAAATAAAAGGGTTATTCTAAGATTTTTTTTTTAACCCTAATGTTCAAAAGTGGTATTTCAATAATGGAATATTGTTGTACCATGAGCCCATGACTATGGTATGCACTTACTGAACACCTGAAGCAATTAACTTAAAAAGAAAAAAGGCCTGTTTTGGCTCACTGTTTTGGAGGTTCTGATCCATGATCAATTGGCCCCATTTCTTTGTGCCCATGTATAGCGGCACATCCTGCAGGAGCACGTGGCAGAGCAAAACCTCACAGCCAGGAAGCAAAAGACAGAGGAAGAGCCATGGCCCCACAGTCCCCTTCAAGGCGCACCCACACTTTTAAAGGTGCCTCGCTAGACCCCACCTCCTAAAGGCTCCACCACCTTCCGATGGCACTGCAGTGGGGACCAAGACTTTAATAACATGTGGACCTTTGGGGAACGATTCCCCAAACCACAGCTGCTGCTAATGACTTCTTCCACTCCCCAGTGATGAAAACAATTCTTGGTATCCCCAGCCAGCTCCGTAGCCATTAGTGATCCCATGAGCCAGAATGGTCCAGCAGGAGCAAGAGGATGTTAGCCAGGCTTCCAGCAGGAGAAAGGAGACACCCTCTCTCTCCTTTCCTTCACGATCTATAACAGTGACAGTTGCCACGGAGATCATGCCGTGATGGCGGGGCCACGAGCAGGAGGAAAGAAGACAAGCCGGTGGTGCAAAAGGACCCGCATGGCCCAGAACTTGAAGCACCAAGGAGCAAATACCAACTTCCAGAAATATGGAGGGGAAAATCAGCCACTATTTGATTAAGTCACCATTAATTGAATTTTTAAAATTTACACAGACAAACACAACCAAACTGATGCCCACCCCAGCTCCAGCCCCAGAATATACAGACAGAAACCTTGGTGCATGCCTATATTCCCAGTAGTTGGGAGGCTGAGACAGGAGGAATGCAGGTTTGAGGCCAGCCTTGGCAGTTAGCAAGACCCTCAGCAACTTAGGGAGACTTTGTTTCAAAATAAAAAATAGAAAGGACTGAGGGCATAGGTCAGAGGTAAAATGCCCTCAGGTTCAATCGTCAGTACTAAAAATCAAAATTGAAGAAAAAAGAAAAGAAAACAAAGAGCTGGCCACGCTGCTCTCTGGGGCCCACATATCCTGTGGTCCTCCCACAGGTGGCCACAACTTCTTAACCTTTCTCCTACCACGCTTCACATCTTCTAGTCTTCAAGTTCCGTGATCGCACCATTCTTCTCTGCTCAGTCTGTCTGCAGCACTCGATGCCACCGTCCTCTCTGAAAGTGGCAGTCCTCCTGCCTCCTCCAGACCCAACATCACTGCCTCTGTCCTTCTTTGAACCCTGAAAGGCGAGGTTACTAAGGTTGTCACACGTCTCTCTCCCCTCTCCCTGACTGGGCCCATTTACTCTATGCCCAACTTCAAATATTATTTCCAAGTGAAGAATCCCCAAATCTGTTCCATTTTTATCCAGCATGAAACTAGCCTTTGTTTCCAACTGCTAGATCAGGGACCTCAAAGCCTTCCTTATCTTCTTCTCTCAAACTACATGTTCAAACATCAAGTCCTACCCTTTTCCCTCGATGAAATCCCTCACACTTCTCCTGTGATTCCTATTTCCAGCGATGGCCTTGCTTTCTTACCTGGGCAAGTACAGGAATACCCTCATCGGTTTTCTATTTCAACCTATCCTGGTATAGACTGCCACCCTGGTACCTCCCCTCCTAACCCCCATGCCCCACCCATCATAAATCCCACCCAAGATTCCTGGCATTTGCCCCATCTCCACTGCTGTGACCTGAGCATAGGCCACAGCCACCTCTGTACAGCTTTCCCCTAAACGTGGCCCTGCTTCTAGCCTCATTCCCCCCTATTCTGTCTTCTGTGCTGCATCAGAGTGTTCTCTTAACAATGTGTTCCTGTTTTCGAACTCTTTTAGTGTGAATTGTATTTAGAACCAGAGTCCTTTCTGTGGCACACAAGTCTCAACCTGATCCAGCCCTGTCGCTCTGCCAGCTTCATGGTGAGACGCTGTCCAGCCTCATTGCTCATCTTCCAGTTCTTCACCCTCCCTGAGGCTACTCAGGGCATTTGCACTTACACGTGCTGATCCTTCTGTGTGCAGCACTCCACACCACTTGCCCAAACCCTCTTCAATTTCTATGCCTTCAGGGGAGCTACTCTCAAATACTGTTTTTTTCTTTTGTGGTACTGGGGATTGAACCCAAGGGCATTCTACCTCTAAGATACACCCTCAGTCCACCTTATTTTTTTATTTTGAAACATGGTCTCACTAAGTAACTGTACAATGGTCTCAAACCTGTGATCCTCCTGACTCAGCTTCCCAGGTACTGAGATCACAGGTGTGTGCCACCACACCCGACCCATGTCACTGGTTCTTGACCCTGTCCTTCACGTCACTTCAGGATGCATCTTGGACTTGTCAGTGACCTCTGCCTCCTTTGTCAGCGCATGACTCTGTCATCCTCATGGCTCTTTTCCAGTGCTGTCTAGGACCACGTGTGTTTCTTCTCTCCTGAACTAGAGTGTGATATGCCGGAGAACCAAGTTTTCCCTATCACTCTCAGTGCCTCCTACCCACTGTGCACACAACTTTGTTTGAAGCGGGGCATGGTGTTACATGCCTGTAATCCCAGTACTTGGGAATCTGAGACAGGAGGATCACAGGTTCAAAGACAGCCTCAGCAAGTAGTGAAACTTTCATCAACCTAATGAGATCTTGTTTCAAAATAAAAATAAAACAGGGCTAGGGGTGTAGCTTGGAGATAGAATGTCCCTAGGTTCAATCCCTAGTACCAAGAAAATTAAAATTAAAAAGTAGTATTTGAGAGGAGTCCCCTAAAGGGTGTAGAAATTGGCAAAAGGTTTGGGCAAGGGGTTCAATCTCCAGTACTATGAAAAAGGAGAAGGAGAAGCACCTCATTTCAAATGCCCAAACTCAACTGAGAGAAATTAGAAAGAGCTTGAGTTAAGAAGGCTCTTGAAGTTCATAGTCATCCCCAGAGCAGGAAAGACTTGTTAAGTCTTGCAGAGTAACATCCAAGACAGAGTAGGGCCAGAGAGCTGAGGTTTGTGGCCCGTCATAAGCTTACTACAGGAGTGAGCTGACATGACTTCGTGCCCCCTGAACTAGGCGATACTAAAATACGTGGACTCAGCTGGCTGAACCAACATCATGCTGAACATCAGAGAAGAACACAAAGAAAGAGTCTCGTCCTCTGGTGTGGTCCTGGGAGAAGGGTGCCCAGCCCCAGTCTCTCAGGCCTGGGCAGAGACGGAAGCCAGAGAGCATTTCTGGGGAATTCCTGGTGCATGTTTTGTCACAGCTTCCCACGAAAAAGAAACCTTTCCATCAACCCAGGTGACTGCTCTCTCTCCCCACAAAGGAAAGTAAATGGGAAAACTTCCCATTAGGTCAGTCCTGAGCATCAGGACAGCTGCTCTAGCAAAAGGTCAAACCAGAGTGCTTGTACCTCGTGGTGGCTCACATCGACGGCTGCAGGTTTTCTCTCCACCTTATTTTATGCTTGTCAGCATTAGGAGGCTTAATTAAAGCGGCAAGGGAGCCAAAGTCGCATATAAGGAAACAGTTTTGATGCTTCAAAAGCCCGAGCAAACAGATTCTGGATTATTCAATTAGGTATGCTCATAGGATTGGTCTTGGGTGTTTTGATCTCTCAAAGCTGGTGGGGAAGTCAGTCATGGGATTTAGACCTGAAAGGAACTCAGTTCGTGCCCCGACCTCCAGCCTCGTGTATTGTTCAGGCTTCCCATTGCCAGAGCGTTATGGTGAGCGGGACATGAACTTTCACTACCACTTTGTTACTCAGCTTCTCCGTCCACTGATACGAGATTACAGGGCAGCGTCAACCTGGTTGCCCATCACAATTTTTCTGCCTGATTTGGCAGTCATGTTCTTGGATTCCCTTCCGACCTCTCACTGATGGCATATCAGTTAGCTTATATGTCTCTGTAATCAAGACACCTGACAAGAACAAGTTAGAGGAGGAAAGGTATATTTTGCTCACAGTTTCAGAGGTTCAGACCATGGTTGGCCAGCTTCAAGGCAGAAACATCATGACAGCAGGACAAGGCAGAGGATAGTTTCTCAGCTCATGATAGCCCAGAAGCAGAGAGCAAGGGAGGAAGGGACCAGGGACAGATATAGTCCCCAAGGCCACACCTCCAGTGACCTTCCTCCTCCACCACACCCTACACTTATCTCTAAGCCCATTCAGATTATTAACTCATCAATGCATCTATCCACTGATGAGGTTAGAGCCTGATTTAATTGTTTCACCTCTGAATATTTCTGCTTGCCAACACAGGAGTTTTTCTGGGTGTCAGTCCACATCTGCACTATAAAAGATGGCCTTTGCTGTAATAATATGCAGGGTTGCCTGAGAGGCAGTTTAGCCTGATAGTTTAAAGAACAGGACTCTCCAAGCTTCTTGTCTGTTTGGCCTTAGAGATGTCACTGGATCTCTTCGTGCTTTCTTATGTCACCTGAAAAACAGAGATCAGAGTGGTAGAAATTGTGCTATCATCTGAGGGTGTTAATTCAGTTTTGTTTTTGTTTTTTGTTTGTTTTTTTTTGCAGTACTGGGGATAGTACTTAGGGTTATTCTACCTTTGAGCTACCCTAAGCCCTATTTTATTTTTTTATTTTGAAACAGGGTCTCACTAAGTTTCAGAGGGCCTCACAAGTTGCTGAGGCTGGCCGCCAACCTGCAATCCTCCTGTCTCAGCCTCCCAAGTACTGGGATTGCAAGCATGCACCACCACACCCAGCTTATTAATTCAGTTTTTAAAAGTTCATGTTTGATGCCTGGCTCAGGATGTATTCTGTCAGTGGCCATGGCAATGACTGTTAACCCATGACACAGGCCATCCCAGCCACCTGTAACTAGCAGGCCAGGGCAGAGCAGGCCAGTCCAAGGCAGCCTCAAGGTCACATGACAGACTGCACTACAAGCTGAGGCCAGTGGAGTATCTGCATATGACTGGCTTACCCTTGAAGTGTTTGGCTGCACCACCAGTTTGTCATTGCAGCAGTAGCTCTGGCACTGAAGACAGAATTCAGAGTTAGCTCTCCTGGGGAATATTTTTTTCAATGCTGAGAATTGAACCCCAGAATGCTTTACCGTTGAGCTACACCCCTAGCTTTTTTTTAAACTTTTATTTTGAGAAAGGATATCCCTATGTTACTGAGTCTGGCCTCAAATTTACAATCCTCTTGCCTCAGCCTCCCAAGTCATTGGGATTTTAGGTGTTCTACACCATGTCCAGCTTTTCAGGGAAATTAATGGCCAGCATCAGGACCACAGTAGGACAAGCAGCTATCTCCTGGAACTGAGGTTACTTGGCCTGATTGTAGGCACATGGCAGAGCCATTGTGGAATGTATACTTATACTAATCAGCTCAGGGGTTGGAGCCTAATTGGTACCTGCCTGTTGGAAAGCCTACCCAGTGCCAACTTGAGAATCCAAACAAAAATACTTGGTGTAAGTCATGAAAGCGTATGAACCAATGTTACCTGAGTGGTGCTCAAGTGCTGGTCTTTAACTTCCTTTCCAGATGTTTTTACCCCAACACAGCAGACCATCTAGAAGTTACAGTGTTCATGGATAGCCTAGGTAAACAGTCCCCTCATCTTGTAGTGAGTCCATTAACAAGTGTCTGCTTGCATGTGCTGGCCGCTGAGGATACAGGGATGTATAGGACCCATGCTGACCATTAGAGGCTGTAAGTCTAATCAGAATACAATGAACAAGCATGGCACTGATCGCTGTGCAGAATCACAGGACATGGCGGCGGGCACACACACTGCAGAGTCCATGCCCAGCAGTGTGACCTTAGGAAGCTTTTTGACCCCTCTGAGCCAAGCGTCCTCGTCCATCCAATGGAGGACAACACTATTATTGTCTAATCATCTTTCTGTTTTAAAGGAAGGGAGGGCAAGTGACCAGCACTAAGGCTGGATGAGTGACCATCAGCAAATAGAAGCAGTGGAATTGGTATCAGAGGAACACAGCAGGGAGCATGCAGCTGCTGGGAGGAGCTGAGCAGCAACTTTTGCACTGAATCTCGAAGCAGGGAGAATTCTCAACAGCAGAACAATGGTGAAGGAGAGCACTGTCAGATGAGTGAAGAACAAAGATTAAAAAAAAAAAAAGATGTTGGCAGGCTATTGGTGGTCAGGGGTCCTGAGTTAGATCCCAGAAGATCTGGGCCGGACCACGAGTGCCCTCAACTACCCTTCTAGGGAATTGGATTTTGCCAAATTTTGCAAGAATGTACTAAAAATCCCAGCTGCTGATTATTACTTGCCAAGTGCTTGACTGAACTATTTGCAGCTGCTATTGTGTGTTCAACAACCACCACATAAAGATAAGATAGCCCAGTCTACAGATGGCCAAACTCGGGCTCATGGAGACTAAGTTACTCAGTTGTCAAACTCACCATGTTGAATTATGAAGGACCTATAGTCTCAATTGATATTTCATGTTAAGTTTTATTGCTTCATTTTTCCTTTTATATTCACTCCTTGTTATTGGACACATCTGGAAAAAAGAAAGCCAACAAATAAATAAAATGAGTTATCCCCACTGACATCAGACTTGAATGAACTGGGCTGTAGATTTGACAGAAGTAGAGATGCGACTCGCTATTATACTATAATTTAAGCCAGGTACAGTGGTGTATACCTGTAATCCCAATACTTGGGAGGCTGAGACAGGAGGACTGCAGGTTCGAAGCCAGCCTCAGCAATTTAGCAAGACACTATTTCAAAATGAAAAAATAAAATAGAGGTAGGGGTGTAGCTCGTAGATAGAAAGCTCCTGGGTTAAATCCCCAGTACAATAATAATAACAACAACAATGTGCTGATACAAAGATTTGCTTTTACTCTATCCTATTATTTTCTCCAAATAAATCAAGCATCTTATTAAAAACTGCACACTCTCTCAAGTGCCAAATAAGATAAAATGGGGCGTTTATTGGAGGTTAATCTCTGGATCTCAAGAAATTTTCCACCAAAATTTGTCACCAAAAGTGAGTAAGACTGAAACCAATTTTAGATGGATCATTTGCAATCAAAAGATTAGAAAAGTTCATGTCAGCATCAGCCCTAGAGAACTGGGAGATGCAGTGGCTCCAGGTACCCAGAGTTCTGGAATCTGAACTGCTGCTCTACACCCCGGACCCCACCAAATGCTCACCACGAGTCTGGGTGAGTTCTAGGCAGGTGTTTCCTCTGTGTAGGGATGACCTGAACTGGAGCCGTGCTGACATCCTGCCTGTTCAGCTGAAGTCAGACCCAGCCAACCTGCAGCCTGCACGCTTACTCAGCTGACAATCGTCCTTGCTAATTCCCACGTTGGTCAACACTGGACATAGAGCAGATGTTGGGGATTACAGGGAAGGATTCAAGGGGCCTTGGATCCAAACGTCTACGGAAGTAATTCATTGTGGAGACACAGACAGGCTTTGCCAAGCCTTTAGGGAGAAGTCAGAGAAATAAGCCTCATTAGGCCTGAGTATCAGGACTCAAAACTAATATTTTCCTGGCAGCCTTTAACTGAAAGACAAATAGGCAACCAAACTAAAGAAAGGGGAAAATATCCTGAGTCCATGAATTTTCATTTGAATCCTAATCTGTGATTTAGTTAGCAGGGTCTTGGGGACAAAGCATCAGCTTTGTAGAATCCTCCCCTCCCATTGAGTTTGGGACGATGCATGCAAGGAGGTTGGCTGAGTATTGGAAAATTTACTGCCCACCCTGGGAAAAGTCCCTTAAGGCTAGACCTGATTTAACACAGGGCTATTTCTTTCTGGCCATTTCTGATTATTCTAGAGTCTTAATAACTAGCTGGTCCCACCAGGTATGATCTGCCTGCCCCGCAATTCACTGTCCTAGCAGAGATCTGAAACCTGGAACACAGAAGGTAAGGACAGAGTTTAACTGTCTGCTCAGTGATACACTTCAATACTGTAGTGAGGCTTGGTGGAAAGCTAACCAGAGGCAGCTTCCTGTTTTCCTAAGTGTTTCCAAGTAGCACTCTGTAGGCTTAATGAACCTACACTTTATACTTCTCATAGCAATCCAAATATATCAGTTAGTACATTTCAATAGGTGCTGCTGATTTAAGAATCAGACTACTTAAAGAGCCACAAGGAAACAGATGGCATAATGGGAATTTTCCCAACCAGCAATGGTCATCTAAGATAAATTTAGAAATCAGGCTAAGTATTTAAATAGGGATTCAGGGAGGAATAGAATTCACGAAACATTGTTTTCAGATTGTTCTCTTCCAATGCTTCCATTGCCAATTTATTTATAGTCCACAAAGGATCTCAGTAGGAAGAATAACAGCCAGGATGGTATACTAATCTGTAACTGTTTAGAGTTGATTTGGTGGTTTGAGGTTACTTTTCTAAGAATGTAATATAGATGCCTTTTCCTGCCTTTTTCTCTGCTAAGGAGAAAACATGTTGTTAATAAGGAGGACAAAGTCACTGACAATTGTTTGTTGGGATTTTGAAAGAGAAAGAGGCAAAAGAGATAATCAGTTGTGTACTTTTGTCCCTCAATGCCATAGAAAGTTAGTGAAAATATGAAAAAAAACAAATGTACTTTTGTGATAAATATTCTATAAGTTGAAAATCTCAAGTGTAGAAGAATTCATTCATTCAACTAGCTGGGAGTTGTCATCATCATCTTCTTTTGTGTTATTTTAGTTTGGCATGGGTTTTCTGTTTGTTTTGTTTTTGCTATGCTGGGGATCAAATCCAGGTCCTCGTGGATGCTGGGTAAGCATTTTACCACTGAACTACCCTCCCCTCCCATTCTTCTTCCTCTTCCTCCTCCTCCTCTTCTTCCTCCTCCTCTTCTTTTTGAACAGCAAATCAAAGTAACATCATTGATTTTGGTTTTTATACTAATATTATATAATATACCTAATATTATATAATATGTAATATATACTAATATACTTGATAGGATACTAATATTATATAAATACTAATTATTGTATTTGCTTTCTTTTCCTCTGGAAACATATTCAATTCTCTGAAATCAGTAGAGAAATAGAAGAAGACAGTTGTATAAAAGCAAAAGAAATAGCTCAGAGGGAAGCAAAGACCTAAGAAAGGCCTGGATGATTTTATGAAGAGCATATGTCAACTGTTATTTATATACTAACACAGTTTGAGTGGGGGATGCCACAGACATGGAATTTTCTCTGTAGAAAGAGCACTCAAAAGTATTCATGTTTGATTCTATCTAGGAATTTTAAAACCAGGGATGATATTTGGAAAAGATAAATTGAAATAGATTGGAAAAGGAAATGTAGCTAAAGTGTTTCCATTAGGGTATGATGTTAAAAAAAAAATGTGGATCTGTTTTATGTAGATTTTCACAAGCGACTAGGTAAAGAAAGTCAAAAGTACATTAATTAAATTTACAGAACCCAAAAAGGTGAAGACCCAAGAGGTTAGATGTAAAGTATACAGATGGACTGAGAGAGATGAGAGGAAGTGAACAAACTTTTACAACACGATATTCCACTTGGAAATAAGCACGCTAATACCAGGGGAAAACTAGCCAAAGGAGAGCCAGTTTAAAGGAAAAGTTAATAACATGTTGAGTCTGAGAAACTGCACGGACCAAAGCCAGGAAACTGCAAAGTTATGGATCCCGGAGTCACTGTAAATTAACCCCACTGCACACATGCAGTATTTCATATTACCATCCGTGGTGTTAACTTTCACGCCTGTGTATGTTTCGACTGAATTACGGTTGTGATGGGAGCAAAGGTGCAAACGGGAGGTGGAACAGATTGCCTGGTTCTGTGTCAGGTCACCGGGAGCCTCCATGCCAGGCTGTTCCTGCACCCCAGAAGAGAGCGGGCAGGGGACAGGCTCGGATGTAAGGTCAGGTTGCTCACCGAAGGGGCCAGGAAGATACAGACCATACCTTTTCTGATGAGTATAAAGAAGCTGCAAGTGTCCAGGTAGGTGGAAGTCTGTAGCACAATCCAGAGGCAGCACATTGGATTTAAACACATCCTTCACTCGCCTCAGGTAAACGACTTATCAGTCACCAACATGACACTTTTTACCCACTTACCATACCACTTTTCCTCTCTGTAGACTTCTCTTTCTTCCTTTCTTTTCTCTTGGGATGGAACTCAGGAGTGTTCTACCTCTGAGCCATACTTCTAGCCATTTTTATTTTTTTCTTTTGAAACGGTCTCGCTAAGTTGCCAAGGGTCTCACTAAATTTCTGGGGCTGACCTTGAACCCGTGATTCTCCTGCCTCAGCTTCCCAAGTACTAGGGTGACAGGTATGTGCCTCCATACCCAGATTTCTGATTTCTTTTGTAGTAGTGGTACACTGATTTTTCATTCTTCTTTCTGACTATTACTACCACATCGGGGATTTTTCAACCTATGTGGATGGCTCCTCTACTAGCAGGTCTTCATAATCCTTGGGCCTCCTTGGCTCCTGTGACATCTCTTCTCCACAGCCACCTCCCCATCCTCGGCAAGGCTACACCTCTATAACCTGGTTGCTGCATCCTCTGTCCTGCTGCCTCAGGGGCCTTGTTCTCACCAATCCTGCACTCCCCCTTCTCTGTCATGACCAAGCTCTGGACGTTACATACTCTCACCAGTTCTCTTAGCATTCTTCTTCCTTAATCAGTGACCTAGACAATACATCCATTCTTGGCCTTAGTTCCTGTGCCCAGTTCTGCCCTGCTTAGCGTGTGTGCCAGGCTGTTGTGCATTTCCACAGGAAGTCTGAGGGTTTGGACCAAATTGCCCCCATCTACTCCTGCTGGTGGTCAGTCTCTCGTTCATCCACTTCCAGTTCTCCGCACAGCCTTCCCAAGGTCCCAGGCTCCTCTGCTGCTTCACAATGAACACATGACCTTGCCACGCGCCCAACCACAGACATCAGGATCGCTCCCCATTGGTGTCTTCAGCATCTTCCTGCACACCCGGAAACCTCTTGGGGGCCTCATCCACCAGCGCATCTTCCTCCTGTCTCTGGGTTAAGGACTGGCCCTTGAACTTCCCGAGCCCCTGCTTCCCACCGGGCTCCTGAGGCCACCGCTCTCCCCCCGACCCGGGCCACTCTTCCCCGGCCTCCTCTTGACTTCTGTTGCAGGATTCCTCCTCCCTTCTGTCTTTTATCCACTCCCTAGGGCCTCTCTCCCACATTGACACAGTGCTTCCCTGCACCCTACTATCCTCTCCCTCTGTCTTCCCTAAAACTTCCCCTAACTTTCAAAATATAGCTCCAGCCTGGGTCTTCCTCCTCCCTAGGCTGCACTGAGAGCTGCCTCCTTCTCTTTCTACTTCTGAATGCTCCCATCACCCAGATTCTATCATCCTTACTATTATTCTATCATCAACATTATTATTATGTTATTCTTTATTAATAATTATTATACATGATAATCCATCATCTAGATTCTATAATCCATTATTATCATTATGGTATTTATTGATTTATTATCTATTAGTCTATCATTGTTACTGTTATTAATTATTAATAATTAATTTATCATTATTATGTAAATTAATAGCCCATCACCCAGATTCTAGCCTCAAGTGTTTTCTTACTGTATTTTGCCTTTCTTTGTGAGCATGGGTGTTTCCACAGGCTTACTTGTCAGCATGGTACAAACGGGACGCAGGACCAGCCCCCTTCTCCTATGAGAGGCTGGGAGCTTGGGCTCTGGTTTAAATCCCGACTCCGCCCTGTGCAGCCATGTGACCCAGCCAACCTACTTGAACATTCTTGCCCAAGAAACCTCATCTGTAAGAGAGGAATTATAGCCAGGCATGGTGGTGCATACCTGGAATCCTGGCATCTCTGGAGGCTGAGGCAGGAGGATCAAAAGTTGAGACCATCCTGGGCAACTAAGAAGCACCCTATCTCAAAAAAAAAATTTTAAGGGGTAGGAATGTTGTTAAGTAGTAGAGCATCCCTGGGTTCAATCCTCAGTACTGCAAAGAGAGAGAGAGAGGGAGAGGGAGAGGGAGAGGGAGATCGAGAGATCACAATGGTGGCTACTTCCTTGCTCACTGAGAAGATCAAGTGAGTTAGTTTACAGACAAAACTAAGAATGTTGTCTGACTCATGGCAAGCACAGAGTATAGGTACAGTTGTCCCTCCTTATCTGAGGCTTTGCTTTTCAAGGTTTCAGTTACCTGTGGTCCAAAGATATTACATGGAAAATTCCAGAACTAATTCATAAGTTTTCAGTTGCACACCATTCTGAATAGTGTCACTCCTCCTTCTAGAACAGGAATCATCACTTTATTCAGTGTATCCACGCTGTATACAGTACCCACCTGTTAGTCACTTAGGAGTCATCGACTGTTGCAGTATTGTGATATTTCTGTTCAATTAACCCTTTTTTGAGAGAAAAGGAGACCACACACAACTTTTAGTACCATATAATGTTAAAATCTATTTTATTGTAAGGTATTATTCATCCTAATTTATAAGTTACAATTTGTCACAGGTGTGTATATATAAGAAGAAACATAGCATATATAATGTTACCATGGTTTCAGGCATCCTGGGGGTCCTGGAGTGTATCCCTGCAGATGGGGGGTGGGGTGACTGAGCTTTTTTTTCATTGTCGTGGTCACCTTCAGCTGCCTCTGCATGCGAGAACACCACATTCTCCCCTTTCCTCAGACTCTCTCCAAAACCAGAACCCCCTGGCTTCCCTGAGAGTCATCACTGAGCCCCGCAGCCCTGGTCCTTGCTACCCCATTGCTGGCTCCTGCTTCTGCAGGGCCTCTGTAGTCCTCTTCTTGCCCACCCTTCCTGCTACCTTGGCTGCTTCAGAGGCACCTCTGTGGCCTCACAGAGCTGGTGCCCTGATTCCTAGTCCCTGTTCAGAATGGAGCTTCAGTGAACCCTCCCCAGGATCTCGCTTCTAGAACTGTTACTCTGCTCCGCCTTTGACCTGTCTCTCTGCTCCTTCTGCACTGGCTGGGACCTGCTTGTCCTCAAGCAGATCCCTTCTGGTTCCTGGTGCAGTCCTGGCAGGAGCACCTGCTGAAGTGAACTTTGCTGAGTCCATATCCGTGTGCCATCCCTTGAGTTCTGCATCTCAGGGGCTGGGGTGTGGCTCAGTGGAAGAGCACTTGCCTGGCATGCACAATGCCCTAGAATTCGTTCCCAAAACCACCAGAAGGAAGGAAGGAAGGGAGGGAGGGAGGGAGGGAGGGAGGGAGGGAGGGAGGGGGGAAGGGGAAGGGGAAGGGGAAGGGGAAGGGGAGGAAGGAAGGAAGGAAGGAAGGAAGGAAGGAAGGAAGGAAGGAAGGAAGGAAGGAAGGAAGGAAGGAAGGCAGGCAACAAAATCAGTGCTGCTGAGCCATGCTCAGGAGCCCAAGAATGGAATTCACCAGCACTGGGACAAATTTCACACACAGAGACCAAGCCTAGGGAATTAAGTACCAAGCCACTTGCTTCATGTAGTTCTGAAAATGAATAAATATTAACCATTTTGTGGAGTCACCCTATCGCCCTAGTTGCCCTTCTGGTCCTACTCCCCTGGGGATAGAGTCTCATTACTTTAAGGTTGACTGTTTTCATGCATGTATTATGAGTATAAACCTTCAGATAATATAAACAATACAGTGTTGATTTTGCAAGATTTTGAAACTTTTTATGTTTTGAAGTTTATAATGATACAGTTGTAATCATTCATCTGATGCTATTTTTAGTTCTATAAATATGCCAAAATTTATTTTTTCTCCTATTGATAAACACTATAAGTTTCTTCCTTTTTTTAATTACCAAAAATACCACAGTGAACATTCCTGAATATATCTGTTGTGGGCCTGGATGAGTTTCCCAAGGGTGTATAACCAGGAATGCATACTGGAAATCTCTCAATCTGTGGCTTTTCTTTAGCTTTGTTTATGGTATCTTTCATACAAAAGTTTCCAATTTAATGCTGTTGAGCTTATCTCTTTCCCTTCATAGTTTTTACTCTTTGTATATTTTCTTAAAGTTAATTAAGATAATAAGTATATTCTATATTTTCTTCCAAAACGTTGCTTTTTGTGTATATGGCACTAGGGATTGAACTCGGGGACATTCTAACTCTGAGCTACACTCCCAGTTCTTTTTTATTTTGAAACAGGGTCTTCTTGATAAATTAACACATTCTGGCCTCAAATCTACATTCCTCTTTTTTCAGTCTCCCAAATACTGGAATTACAGACATCCAAGGACTTTTAAATACAGTCAGCCCTGCATACCCATGGGCTCCATATCTATGAATTTAACCAACAACAATGATAAAAATATTCAGGAAAAAAAAGCTTCTGTACTGAACATATACAGACATTTTCCACTTTTCATTATTCCATAAACAACACAGTGTAATAACTATATAGCATTTACATTATATCAGGTATTATAAGTCATCTAGAGGTGATTTAAAGTACACAGGAAGATGTGTGCAGGCTCTATGCAAACACATGCCATTGTATATAAGGGACTTGAGCATTGGTGGTTTTTTTGGTATCTGTGGGGTCCTGCAGCAAGTCCCCATAAATTACAAGGGACGGCTTTACTTTTGAAGGTGAGGCCTTTGATCCACCTGGAAGAGATGTCTGCCTGCACTATCTATTGAATGGGGTCTAATGTGATATTTCTTACCTGAATAAGTAGCCCCCCTCCCCCATTGAGAGAACCTTCTTTCCCCCTCCAGACACTGACTGCTAGGTTTCAAATATAGTCAAGCAACATCCAGGCTCAGCATCTTGGGCATTGCCTGTGAACGAAGGTTCTGAGCAGAGAGGTACCTGTGCTGCCCTGCTGGCTGCATTAAGAAGCTGGAGCACGGGTCTCCAGGGCACTAGTCTGGAGCACTTCTCACATGGGAGACTTGGTCTCTCGGGGATTCTCAGAAGAATCCTAGCATCCCCAGGAGAGCTCAGTCTGAGCATGGGCAAGCTTGAAATCCCCCAAGAACTTGCGAGGCTGGCTAGTCTCACTCAAATTACTGCCCTTTCTTACAAGTGTTTATTTCAGAAACTGCTGGTGTTCTCTGGGATGATTTGAAGACGAAGATGTCAGTCTGCTTCACGGGTTCCAACTTTAATAGGACTCGACCTACTGAAAAAGAATGAGGAGCCGAGAAAGCCTGTCGAGCGTCTCCGTGAAGCCATCACTGGCTGGTGATCAGTGAGCGCAGCCACGTAGCAGGGCCATACTAAGACCAGCATCTTAATATGCTGCATTTTAGGCAGAATAGAAAAAGACCAGGGTTAGAAATGTGGTACAAGAACGAATATTAATGTCTGTTAGTGTCAGACTGGGATTTCTGGGTTAAAAATGCAATTGGGATTATACATATTTAAATGTTGGCAATTGATTAAAATAAAAGTTATTGAAATGCCAGCAAACCATAACACAGAAGATTCTCAGCAATTATGAAGCAGACAGTAAAGCCATTGCCTGTTAAGAATATGGATGTCTGGCCAGGCCTGGTGCATGCTTATGATTCCAGCTACTGGGGTGGCTGAGGCAACAGACTCACAAGTTCGAGGCCAGCCTGTGCTACTTAGTGAGGCCCTGTTTTAAAATAAAAGATAAGAAGGAGCCAGGCATGGTGCCACATGTCCGTAATCTCAGTACTTGGGAGTCTGAGACAGGAGGTTTGCAGGTTTGAGGCCAGCCTGGGCAACTTAGCAAGACCCTGTTTAAAATAAAAAGGGCTGGAGTATAGCTTGGAGATAGAATACCTCTGGATTCAATCCCCAGTACCAAAAAAAAAAAAAAAAAGGAGCTAGGTAGAGTGCCCCTGGGTGCGGTTTCCGGTACCAAAACAAAAACAAAATACACATATTTATATATGTGTGTATATATATATATAATATATATATGTATATATGAGTCATATATATATGTCATATATATATATATATATGTCATATATATATATATATATGTCATATATATATATATATATATGACTCCCTGGAAATACCCCTGGGACAGGCGCTGGCTATAAGTAGAACCCTTATGACCTGGATTCCAGTCCTGAGTCCTGACTCTGTTCCTTGCTCTGTGACCTTGGAAAGGCCACTCAACCACTGAGCCTTAGTTTCTTCATCTGTGAAATAGGAGCGATTAATCTCTCCCTTGCAATGGAGTTTGTGGGGCTTAGATATGTGGGGGTAACTAGGAATGAGGCGTTTGATAGAAGAGGGTAGAAGCTGAGACCAAGACCCACTTCTCACTGGAGCCTGAAGCTGAGGGTGTCATGGACAGAGCAGGAAATGCTGGGGAAGGGAAGGGAGCATGCAAGGGCTGGCTTTAGACAGATACTACACATGTGGTATTTGGGATGTCTTCTACAGCGGGAGTGTTGATGGATCCTGCGTGCACCCAGCAGTGTGTGTGTAGACAAATGCCCAGTTGAAGGACACACACCATGTTCTGTCAAATTCGGGCAGATGCCTGCAGAGGAGGTCCTGGGGGAAGGCACTCCTTCCTCTTTGTGGGTTTCCCAAATACCCGACAGGTTGATGACCGAGAGCACCCACTCCTGCATGCAGAGGGAAGGCAGCTGGCTGTTGTGGTGACGTTATTAGTTTCATGAAAGAAACAAATTAACTTTAAAAGCAGAAAGCTTGGGGAGGGTTGTTTGTTTTAGTTTCGTTTTGTTTGCAGTGATGGGGATGAAACCCAGGGTTATCTACATGCTACACAAGAGCTCTACCACTGAGCCACGCCTCCAGCAGAAGCATTATTTTGATTTCTTAATTTGGCACTTGCCATGAATATTTTGTAATCATCATTGGGTTATCATGAAATCTTAATTAAGTTCTTTTCTCTCCCAAACATATTTTTCTACTGAAAAATGAAATATGAAGCTGGGCCCAGTGGTGCATGCCTGTCACCCCAGTACTTGGAAGGCTGAGACAGGAGGATTGCAGGTTTGAGGCCAGCCTCAGGAACTTAAATGAGACCCTGTTTCAAAATAAAAAATTAAAAAGGGATGTGAGTGTAGCTCAGAAGTAGAATGCCTCTGGATTCAATCCTCAGTACTAAAGAAATAAAAGAAAGAAACATGAACTTTGGTGTGGAGGAGGAGCAAAAAGGGTAAAAGAGAAATATGTAGAAGGAATCCCCAGGAGCCTACAAGCTGCTGCTAAATTTCAGTTGCAGTTGTCAGAGTTAAAGCAAACATTGGGGAAAATATCTCATCAAGGGGTCCCCGGATCGTTCTGCTCTGGTAGACTGGCGAGGGGTGGACAGCAGCCAGCTGGCAGGGGCTCAGACGCCGGTACCGCACGCCAGCCACTGAGCTCATTTGCTCCGGCTAAGCCATTTTACAGTCAGAGCTGTCTCCAGATTAGCACGAGGCACCAGACAGATGTTTGGGAGAGGAGAGAGCGGGGGTAGAATTTGAGGAGGGAAGAAGCACGTGCTTAGTTTTGCAGGTTCTGGCCCAGAGCTTCTTGGGTTCTAGTGAAATAGAAGGCATGAGTGTGGGAACACAGCTAACTATATGCCAGGCATGACAGCCCTGTGAGGTGGGCGCTGCTGCTCTCTGGGTTTTGCGGAGGGAGAAACAGGCATGGAGATGTTAATCAGCCTGTTTAGGCGCTGCAGTCCAGGGGTCAGAAGTGCAGTGTCTTTTCCAGTCTGTCTGAATCCAGAGTCCTCACTCTTCACCTTGATGCTCAGCTGCTGGTACCATCCCTATGAACTCCACGTCTCTCTCTGCCTTCTTGGTTCCTGTTCACTGGTAGTGAAGTCACAGAGGGCAGTAGCCATGTTCTCAAGGAGACAGAGACATCTCTCGCCTCCTGACAGTCCTTCTCAGAGATCTCAGTTCTGAGAGATGAACTGAGACGCACTCCAGGAAATGCGACTCAATGTTGTTTATTTCCATCGAGTCTTGGCAGTGTCCAAGAAGAGTCTGGACCTCAGGGACATCGTGACATCAGGGCAGTTGATTCAGGCTTTTGCACATCCACCTGCAATGCTGGACTCCTGCCTGCACCACCAGAGAATGTGCTACGCCAGCCCATGGGCCATCTAAAGTTGAAGTTATTTCCAAACCCAGATAAGCATTCCTGACTGCTAATCCCACTGTCCTCAGACTTGTCCATAGGATAACGGTCTCCCCCAGTGGCAGAGAGAGAGGGCCTGCCCCAGGGAGGCCCCGGTAGCTACCCTATCTCAAAGTGAGGGGTATTTCAAGACTCTGAGTTTAGGTCAAAGTAAATCAGTTCAATGTATTGTGAAAATGTTACTGATTTTAATAAGAACTTTCTGTTTCCCAAATCTGTGGTGAGAATGAAGATGCAGGAAGATCTGCCTGCTTTGTCCTGTGATTTGATTTGACTTCCAGCACATCGGTGTTATAATTTATGATACAATCTCCAAGTCATATTGGCTTTTTAAAGGGTATTATGAGGTACAAAGGAGTGATCCACAGGAGTGTCTCAATGAGATGCAATACCTCATATTTAGGGTATGTTTGTGTATTCATTCTATGAATTATATGATTTCCATTGCCTACATCTTCATTACTTCCAAGTAGAAAGTGGAGGCAGGGGAGATCTCCTTCCCTGAGTGGCTCCTATCAGGCCTCATGGGTAGTGGCTTGCTATAACTGATTTCTTTGACACTATTAACTACAATCACAAATTTTATTTAGACATCCTAGCAGTGATCCTCAGGTGTATACAATGACTTCTGAGTGAGTTCTGGCCAGGGATTGGGTTCAGAAGATTATGTTATGCTCCAATTTGTCAGGAGAAGGTTTCCCTCTTGCTGTTCTCAGGTAGGCAGGAGAGTCTAGCTGCAGAATTCTGCATGCTGCAGAATTCCCAAGTTACACTTTGAACAATTTGCTTATTGGTAAGAAGAAGAAAATGTTAACAGTGATAGCGGTGGATATAGAAAGAGAGATCTCTGTCACCATCAGAGATGATCATTACTTGTCTTCAGTTGTGGTTCCTGTCTTCTCAAAAGCCTAATGGTCTCCAATTCTGAAATTCCATTGAATTCTACAATCCCACGAGCCTGGGTTGCTGGCACATGCCTTTAATCCCAATACTTGGGAGGCTGAGATAGGAGGATAGCAAGTTTGAGGCCAGCTTTAGCAACATAGCAAGATCCTGTTTCAAAATAAAAAATAAAAAGGACTGGGGGTAAAGCTCCAATGTAGAATGCTCCCAGGTCCAATCCTCAGTACTACAAAATTTTAAAAAATAATAAGCCTATGGCAGAGAGCTGGTTGCTCTGCAGAAGGTCTTTTCTGTACGATGGAGAAGACCTCACTGGCTTCTTAGCCCAGCAGAAGCAGCTAAGGCTCTAGAACACGGTGTGCCCTGAGAATTTCCCCTCTTTTCCTGGGCTGTGATTTAGGCAGGTGCCATATACAGACTTCTTTTAGTGTGTGTGCATGTGTGGTACTGGGCTATACCCCCAGCTCTTTTTATTTTTTATTTTGAAACAGGGTCTTGTTAAGTTGCTAAGCATCTTGCTAGTTGCTGAGGCTGACCTGGAACCTGCAATCATCCTCTGTCTCAGCCTCCCACGTACTGGGATCGCAGGTGTGTGCCACCATGCCTGGCTGCATATGCCATCTTCTGATGTGCAGCTGCGTGGACATTTTTCATGAGCAATTGCCTCCTCCTTCTTTTCCTCCCCTTTTATATGTGAGCACAAAGTCATTGGTGAACATCTTTCATCATCAAAGAGTACCATCGGAGGAGTGTGTGGTCCTATAGAGATAGGAAGCAGAGCTTGGTGTGGTGGGATGAGAGGACATTCACCTTAGTCAATTAACAAAAGCAGAAGGTAATCAATGTGCATTAGTGCAAGTGCCTATTAAGAACAGGTCTTAGCCAGGGATGGTGGCATACAACAGTGATCTCAGTGACTCCAGAGGCTGAGGCAAGAGGATCACAAGTTCAAAGTCAGTCTGGCCAAGATAGCCAGACCCTGTCTCAAAATAAAAGGGGAGGGGGGCTGGAGATGTGGGTCAGTGGTAGAACACTTGCCTCGAATGCATGAGGCTCTGAGTTCCATCCCAAAACCACCAAAAAGAAGAACAACAGCATATTTAAGCTTTCTATATCCACCGCTATCACTGTTAACATTTTCTTCTTCTTACCAATAAGCAAATTGTTCAAAGTGTAATTTGGGAATTCTGCAGCGTGCAGAATTTCGCAGCTAGACTCTCCTGCCTACCTGAGAACAGCAAGAGGGAAACCTTCTCCTGACAAATTGGAGCATAACATAATCTTCTGAACCCAATCCCTGGCCAGAACTCACTCAGAAGTCATTGTATACCCCTGAGTATCACTGCTAGGATGTCTAAATAAAATTTGTGGTTGTAGTCAATAGTGTCAAAGAAATCAGTTATAGCATTTCTGGTATTTTAGAGTGCTTTACTCTAAAGCACTTATTCATTCATCAAACCTCAGAGTAACCCTATGTGGTATTATATTTTCCCATTTTACAGAGGAAGGAGCTGAGGCACAGTGGTTCAAAAACAAATAAGTTGTAGAGCTGGGACTGGAGGCTGGGCAGTCTGTCCAGGTCCAGTATAGCCTGAATGTCCATGTGTTCACCCACATTCAAATGTTGAAGCGCTCACCTCCATTGCAGTGGTATTAAGACAGGGGGCCGTGTGCAGATAATTAAGAGTTAGATGGGGTCATGAGTGTGGGGCCCTCCTCATGGGGTTAACTGCCCTTGTAAGAAGCGACATCAGAGAGCTCACTGGTGCCCTCTTTCTTTGTACATACACAAAATAGAAGCCACATGAGCATGCAGTGAGATGGATGTCTTCCAGCCAGACCCCAACCTCTCTAGAACCTGACCATGCTGACACCCTGATCTGACTCCCGCCTCTAGATGGCTAAGGAAATGAATATCTGTCATTGAAGTCACCCAGTCTGTGGTATCTTGTTACTGCAGCCTCAACATCATAAACCTTGTTGCTTCAGGGTTTTCTTCTTGCAGCTTTTAAATGTGTGAGCTGACCTGACACTCTGGGGAGACGAGACTTCCTCTTCCGCAGCCCATGGTATGGCAGCAATGTTTGACAGGGTCGTCCCACCTTTAGCCACAGGAAACTGGCTAAAGTCAAAAAGCTGGCAGAACCACAAGTTGGCAGAAATGTGGAGCAACTGGAGTGCTCATGAGTGGGTTTCTTTCAAATGGCCGCCTGGAGAACTCTGGCTGTTTCTTATAAAGCCAATCATACGCTTCCTATATGACAGAGCACTCCCACTTGCAGGTGTTTACCTAAAATAAATGGAAACACATGTCCACAAAAGAAGACTTGTAAGAACATGTGCAGAGGGCAAACCGGAAACAATCCAGTCATCCATCAACATGAGACAGAATAAACAGAGTGTGGGACATTCACACAAAGGAATACTATCCAAAAGTTAAAGAGAAAGTGCTACAGATCCATGAAACAAATGGATCAGCCCCAAAGGAACTGAGAGAAGCCAGGTTCAAAAGAATGCATTCCGAGCTGGGCGTGGTGGCACACGCTTGTGATCCCAGCATTTCAGAGGCTGATGCCAGAGGATCCGGGTTCGAGGCCAGCCTCAACTACCTAGTGAGGCACTCCGCAACTTAGTGAGACCCTGTTTCAAAATAAAGAATAAAAAAAAAAATAGGGCTGGGGGTAGAGCTCAGAGGTAGAATGCCGCTGAGTTCAATCCCCAGTACCACACACACACACAAAAAAAATGCATTCCATGAGATGAAATTCCAGCCAAACTTAGCTAAGTGGCAGAAATCAGGACTAGAGATTCTAGTCCTAGCTTCTTGAGCTAGTTCTAGCTTCTAGCTTCTTGAGGGTGGAGATCGGGAAGGACACAAGAGAACTCCCTGGGGTAACAGAAATGTCCTGTATCTTGTTGTGGGCTGTCATTACCCAGGTGCAAACAGTGGTCAAATGTCTTTGGATTAAATACTTAAGATCTGTAGCTGGGTATGGTGGTACCAGCCTGTAACCCCACCTATTCTGGAGGCAGGAGGATTGCAATTTCAAGGCCAGCCTGGGCAACTTAGACCCTATCTCAAAATAAAAAGGTGGGGGAGAGTATAGCTCAGTGGTAGAGCACCCCTGGGTTCAATCTCCAGTATTGCAAAGAAGTTGGACATTTCGGTATGTCTAAATTGTAACTCACAGAACACATTGCCTCACCCACTGGCAGGGTAGGTAGGATTGTTAGGAGCATAGGGGAAGGCTGAGGGTGTGGCTCAGTGGTAGGGCACTTGTCTACCATGCTCAAGGTCCTGGATTTTATCCCAACTCCACAAAAAATTTTTAAAAGCAATAGAGAGAAAAGCCAGGTGCAGTGGCATATACCTGTAATTCCAGTAGTAGGAGGTTGAGACACGAGGCTTACAGGTTCGAGGTCAGCCTCAGCAACTTAGTGATGTTTCAAAAATGAAAAATAAAAAGGACTGGAAGTGAAGCGTGGAGGTAGAATGCCCCTGAGTTCAATCCCTAGTATCAACAAATAAATAAATATGTAGGAGAGAGAGAGAGAGAGAGAGAGAGAGAGAGAGAGAGAGAGAGAGAGAGAGAGAATGAATATGAATATGAACACAGTGACACAGTGGATGCTTTTGAGAACCCCTTACATATTATGTTAATGAACTACTACTAACCCTGGGGGTTTCACAATAACAAAGTCCACTGATAAAGTTTCCTTATTTTTGCTTTGGGAAGAAAAAAAAAATATGTCAAAAGGAGTCTGTCTATTAGCTGGGCATGGTAGTGCATGCTTGTAATCCCAGTACGTGGGAGGCTAAGACAGGAGGATCACAGGTTCGAGGCCAATTTAGTGAGACCCTGTCTCAAAATAAAAAGAAAATAGGATTGGGATATAGATCAGAAGTAGAGTGCCCCTGGGTTCAATGCCAAGTACGAAAGGAAGAAAGAAAGAAGGAAGGAAGGAAGGAAGGAAGGAAGGAAGGAAGGAAGGAAGGAAGGAAGGAAGGAAGGAAAGAATATTCGTAGGAATGACATCTTTCAATGGTCACCTAATCTTTCCCACCTTCAGTCACAGGCAATGCGGACAGGTCAGTAGGTCACTACTTACACATCAGGATGAGACATGGGAGTAGTTTTGCAGTTATCCTAGGTGTGAAGGTGCTTATGGGGATACTTGGTTGTTGGAACATTCATTTGCATTCTCACAGGGCTTCTGAAATGTGTGCTGCACAAGGTCCTCTTCAGAGGACATTGCAGGTATTGAACCGAGATGCCTTCCCCTTTCCCCCCGTGAATCTAAGCTTTAAGGTGACACCAGGCTATAGGCACTTAAACGGAGAAAAGCTGGCATGGAGGATTATATTGAAATTATATTTCAGCCAGGAACTTGCTTGCTCCCTCCTGTGGCACATTAGTGTGGTCTCCCTGAGTACTTTGGCTGTGTTATCTTCTTTCCTGTGGCATGGGAGAGTCAGGAGTAATATGTCCTTCCTTGTGTGCAAAGCACACCTCTCAGTCACGCCTTTTGAGGGAAGTGCGACTCCTAATGGAGTTCACTGTGGCACCGCCCCCCACACCAGCAATTAGAGTGCACGTGTACATTCCTCCCTTCCTAAAATGGCTCAGCAAAAAGAGGAGAGGATTAATACTTAAACTTTGACATACACATTCATAGGAACCAAGGCTTTCAGAAAGCCAGACCTCAAAAGTAAAGCTGAAGCTTCTCTGGTCTTTGCATGGAAAACAATTTTAGGAGAGGAAGGAGAAGGTTGGGAGGTGGGAATCACAGCTAGAAGTAGCCTTACAAGTTTGGTTGGCATTAAGAGTTTTACATTGTTACTGTATTATTGAGTGGGAAGGGATTGGAAAATATTTTTTCCCTTCAGTGTTTCTTCTCATTTTTTGTAATTTGGTCGTGAGTGCAGAACCCAAGTTCTACCAGGCACTAGAGATTCTGTCCCCCAGGAGGCTGATCCAAACCTTTCCTTGTGGTTTTCGTGGCTGTGGAGGGAAAGTTGAGTTTTGCTATCATTGAAGTAATGTAAGTTTTCTGTAGAAGAAACAGTAAGTAGAGATGGACAAAGAGATGTAAGGATACAAGTCCATAATCACGCCACCCAGACACTTGTCTAACATACCATTCTGCGCATTCTTCCAGAAATGTCAGCATGCGTGCATATGTGTGGTAGGCGGTAGGTACTCTCCAGTCCATCCAGGATTGGATCACCCACTGTTGTTGAAGTCCTAGAATTTTTTTTTTTAAAGGTGAGGATATATCAGAACAGGACTATAAAAGTGGTGGCATCTGCTGATCTATATGTATATGTCTCATGCATATGCATACATGTGATGTATGATGTATATATATATGTGTGTATGTATGTGTGTATGTGCTGATGTTGATGCCTACAATGCCTAATGCTTAACACAAAGATGTAGATCCTGTGGGTGTCCTGTGAGGGGTAAGGGGACTCCCTTCCTCTTCAATGGAATGGAGTCTTTAAACCTGCAGAAATAAGCAGGCAGTACACAGATTAACACAGGGAAAAGCATATGAGTTTATTTTGGGGTATAGAGTGTCACAGGAAGGTGAGTACCCAGTAAGCCAAGTTTATCAACCCTCTTCACAGGGGAGAGGGAAGGGGGTGTGCAGGCATTTTAAAGAGACCAAGCCCAAAGGGACAACTTTCCTTTGGACTCTGGGTGTGGAGTTTATTTCCAGTCCCTTCCTCTGTGTTGGGAGTTGAATCATCCTTTGTTAATGAAATGTCAGTAAAAAGATTGAAGCCAATCACAGTCTTCTTAGGTGCAAACCTTATCCAACACCCACTGACCCCCAAGTGCCTAATTTAAAATAATCACATACCAGAGCACCATATGTGGAGTGATGTTCTCTGGACTCTTTTTAACTACCTCTGCAGAGAACATCTCAAGTTTAATTTTTTTAAATTTTATTTATTTATTTATTTATTTATTTATTTATTCATTGGTGCATTGTAATCCTACATCTTTCATAGGTACAAGCTGATAAAGACATATATGCACACATTTCTCATTTAACCAATTCCCTCCCCACTCCCTCTCCCTCCCTCCTTCTCAAGTTCAGTTTAGTGATTGATATATTTGTGAAAGTACATCATGTGTATTAGGGTGCTCCCCCCATCCATCACCTTCAGTTAAGTCAACTTCTTTGCTTATCTAGGGTTTCTCCTTTTTCATCTGGAGTCCCTCTTATGCCCCATCTTCTCCCTAGCATCCGCATATTAGGGAGAACATACGCTTTTTTACCCTTTGTGACTGACTAATCTCACTTAACATAATCTTTTCCAGTTGCATCCATTTCCCTGCAAATAACATGATTTTGTTCTTCTTTATGGCTGAGTAAAATTCCATTGTGTACATATCCCATAGTTTTGTAATCCATTCATCTGTCGATGAACATCTTGGCTGTTTCCATAGTTTGGCCATTGTAAATTGTGCAGCTATAAACATAGATACACATGTGTTGGTCTGATAGTTTGGTTTCCGTTCTCTCCGGTAAATACCCAGAAGTGGTATTGCTGGATCATATGGTAGGCTCGTTCCCAATCCTCTGAGGATCCTCCATACTGTTTTCCAAAGTGGTTGCACTAATTTGCAATCCCACCAACAACGTATTAGGGTTCCCACTTCTCCACACCCTCCCCAGCATTTGTTGTTATTTGTGTTCTTGATGATTGCCATTCTGATTGGAGTTAGGTGAAATCTCAAGGTAGTTTTGATTTGCATCTCTCTGATTGCTATGTAGAACATTTCCTCATACATTTATTGGCCATTTGTATTTCTTCTTTTGTGAAGTGTCTATTTAGATCCTTTGCCCATTTTTGATTGGGTTATTTGTTTTCTTAGATGTGAGTTTCTTTAGTTCTCTGTATATCCTAGATATTAGTCCTCCATCAGAAGAGTTGCTGGCAAAAATTTCCTCCCACTCTGTGGGTTCTCTGTTGAGGTTCTTGATAGTTCTTCAGTTTAATGCAATCCCATGTATTGATCTTGCTTTGAGTTGCTTGTGCTTTGGGGGTCTTGTTAAGAAAGTTTTTACCTGTGCCTATGTGTTGAAGTGTTGGGCCTCTGCCCTCTTCAAGTAGCTGCAAGGTCTCTGGCCTGACTTCCAGGTCTTTGATCCACCTTGAGTTGACTCTTGTGCAGGGTGAGAAAGTGGGGTTTATTTCCATTTTCCTGCATATGGTTAACCAATTTTGCTAACACCATTTGTTAAAGAGGATATCTTTTTTCCAGTGTATGTTTTTGGCTCCTTTGTCAAAAATCAATTGACTGTAAGCACGTGAGTCTGTTTCTGAGTCTTCTATTCTGCTCCATTGGTCTGTGTGTCTGTTTTTGTGCCAATACCATGCTGTTTTTATTACTGTGGCTTTGTAGTAAAGTTTGAAGTCAGGTATTATGATACCTCCTGCATGGTTCTTATTGTTAAGAACTACTTTGGCTATTCTGGGCTTTTTGTTGTCCCAAATGAATTTAAGGACTGATTTTTCTATGTCTCTGAGGCATAACCTTGGTTATTTCATGGGTATTGCATTGAATCTGTAGATCAGTTTGGGGAGAATGGCCATTTTGATGATATTTATTCTGCCTATCTAAGAGCATGGAAGATCTTTCCATTTTCTAAGGTCTTCATCAATTTCTTTTTTCAATTTTTTATAGTTTTCCTTGTAGAGGTCTTTTACCTCTTTGGTTAGGTTTATCCGTAAGTATTTTATTTTTCAGGGTACTATTGTGAGTGGAATTGTTTTCTGGATTTCTTTTTCAGTGGATTTATGTTTGGCATACAGGAAAGCTTCTGATATTTTAAAATTGATTTTGTATCCAGACACTTTGCTGAATTTGTTGATCAGTCCTATAAGTTTTTTGGTTGAGTTTGTTGGGTCTTCTAAGTATAGTATCATGTCATCTGCAAAAAGGGATAGTTTTATTTCTTCTTTCCCCTATTTTTATCTCTTTGATTTCCTTCTCTTGCCTTATTGCTCTGACTAGAGTCTCAAGTACTATATTGAACAGAAGAGGTGATAATGGACATCCTTGTCTTGTTCCTGTTTTTAGTGGGAATTCTTGCAGTTTTTCTGCATTTAATATGATGTTGGCTGTGGGCCTATTGTATATTGCCTCTATGATGTTGAGGTATGTTCCTTCTATTCCAGTTCTCTGCAGTGCTTTTAGTATGAATGAGTGTTGGATTTTGTCAAATGCTTTTTCAGCATCAGTTGAAATGATCATGTGATTTTTGTCTTTGAGTCTGTTTATGTGGTGAATTATATGGATTGTTTTTCGTATGTTGAACCAGCCATGCATCCCTGGGATGAACCCGACTTGGTCATGGTGTATAATTTTCTTGATGTGGTTTTGAATGCATATTGATAGTATTTTGTTTAGCAGTTTTGCATCTAAGTTCATCAATGATATAGGCCTATAGTTTTCTTTTCTTGAGCTGTCTTTATTTGGTTTTGGTATTAATGTGATGTTGGCTTCATAGAATGTGTTTGGAAGGGTCCTGTTTCTTTCTGTTTCACGAAATAGTTTGAGGAGTATTGAGATTAGCTCTTCTATAAATGTTTTATAAAATTCACTTGGAAAGCCATATAGCCCTGGGCTTTTGTTTGATGGTAATCTCTTTATTGCTGTTTCTATTTCTTTTATTGTTATTGGTCGATTTAAGTTTTCTATATCTTCTTGACTCAATTTAGGAAGGTTATATGTGTCTAGAAATTTGTCAGTTTCTTCTAGATTTTCCATTTTGTTGGAGTATAGTTTTTCAAAATAGTTTCTGATGATCCTCTGTATTTCCACACTGTCGGTGGTAATATCACCTTTTTCATCTCTTATTTTGGTTATTTGGGTTGATTCTCTCTTTCTTTTGGTTAGGTTTCTTTTGGTTTTTCAAGAAACTAGCTTTTGGTTTTGTTGATTTTCTGTATTTTTTTTATTCTCTACTTCATTAATTTCTACTCTGATTTTCATAATTTCCTGTCTTCTACTAGCTTTGGAGTTAGACTGTTCTTGTTTTTCAAGTGCTTTGAGCCGTGTCATTGGGTTACTTATTTGGTGGTTTTCTGTTCTTCTTATGTGGGTACTCAGTGCTATAAATTTTCCTCTTAGTACTGCCTTCAAAGTGTCCCAAAAGTTTCGATATGTTGTGTCACTGTTTTCATTGGTTTCTAGGAATTTTTTGATTTCTCTCCTTCTTCTATGACCCATTCCTCATTCAGCAATGTGATGTTCAGTCTCCATGTGTTTACATGGTTACTCTGCGTCTTCTTAGAGATGAGTTCTAATTTCACTCCATTGTGGTCTGAAAAGATGCAGGGAATTATGTTATATTTTTTTAATTTGCCAGTGCTCTCTTTGTGGCCCAGAATGTGGTCTATTTTGGAGAAGGTTCCATGTGCAGCTGAGAAAAATGTGAATTCAGCTGTAGTTGGGTGAAAGAGTCTATGTGTGTCTAATAGGTCCATTTAGTTTATGGTATTCTTTAGGTCTGAGGCATCTTTACTGACCTTTGGTTTAGAAGATCGGTCTAGTGGTGTGAGAGGAGTATTGAAGTCTCCCAATATTAGTTTATTGGGATCTATGTGTGTGTTTATATCATGCAGAGTTTGTTTTATAAAAGTGGCTGCACCTATGTTTGGGGCATAGATGTTGATAATTATTGTTTCTTCTTGCTGGATTGTTCATTTTACTAGTAAAAAATGACCTGCTTTGTCTCTTCTGATAAGCTTAGGATTGAAGTCTAATTTATCTGATATCATGGTTGCTACTCCTGCTTGTCTTCGAGTTCCATTAGCATGGATTACCTTTCTCCAGCCCTTCACCTTTAGTTTGTAAGGAATCTTTGCTTGTAAGGTGTGTTTCTTGCAGGCAGCATAGAGATGGATTCTGGGTTTTAATCCATTTTGCCACCTTGTGCCTTTTTATTGGGGAGTTGAGAACATTTATATTCAGTGTGATTATTGAGAGATGACTTTTAATTTCTAATATTTTGAGTTTGACTTCTGTTTTCGGTGGTGTTTATTCTTCTTTGCTTAGTTGTTTGCTTCCTGGAAATTATTGTTTCTCCGGTTATGACATTTGCTTGTTAGTTCTTCTTGTAGTTGATCTCTTTGAGTATTTTCTCTAGTGCTGATTTGGAAGACATAGATTCTTTCAGTTTCTCTTTGTCATGTAAGGTTTTTATTTCCCCGTCAATTTTGAGAGAGTTTTGCTGGGTAGAAGAATCTTGGGTGCAAGTTATTTTCTTTCAGAGTTTGGAATATGTTACTCCAGCCCCTCCTGGGTTTCATGACTTGATTTGGGAGGTCTGGAGTGATTCTGATTGGTTTGCCTCTAAATGTCCCTTGGTCTTTTACTTTTGTTGCCTTTAGAATTCTTCCCTTAGCCTCTACATTAGTCATCTTGATTACTATGTGGCGTGGTGAACCTCTTCTTTGGTCTTGTCTCGAAGGAGTTCTATATGTTTCCTGTACCTGTGTGTCAACTTCTCTTTCTATGTTTGGAAAATTCTCTGACATTACTTCTTTGAAAAGATTGTTTATTCCATTAGTTTCAACTTCTTTTTTTTTTTTTTTTTTTTTTCGGTACTGGGGACTGAACTCAGGGGCGTTCTACCTCCGAGCTATACCCCCAGCCCTATTTTTTATTCTTTATTTTGAAACCGAGTCTCACTAAGTTGCGGAGGGCCTCACTAGGTAGCTGAGGCTGGCCTCGAACCCGGATCCTCCGGTCTCAACCTCCCGAATGCTGGTATTACAAGCGTGCGCCACCACGCCCGGCTCATTAGTTTCAACTTCTAATCCCTCTTCTATGCCTATTATTCTTAGGTTAGCTCTTTTAAAATTGGCCCAGATCTCATCGATGTCGGATTCATACTGTCGAATTTTTTTTTTATAAATTATGTATTATGGATTCATTTTGGAATGGTCATCCTCTATGAGTGATATTCTATTTTCCATGTGGTCTAATCTACTGTTTATTGTTTGTATTGATGCCTTTACTTCAGTTATTGCATCTTTCACATCCTTCATTTCCTTCAAGGCTTCTCTTTGATTCCTGCTCAGGGTATCAGATTCTTTGTTTATTTGTTCCTTTATTTCTTTCTACCTCTCTCTGCATTCTTTCTGGAAGTTTTGTATCATTTCTACTATTAAAGATCTGAATTGGTCTTCTGGCAATCTATGCCATTCAGTGTTGTTGAGTTCTGTTATTGTGGAGTTGTGGTGGCTCATTGATTCTTTGCTGTTTTTCCTCCCCATGGTTTCCCTGTTCTTAAATTTATATCTTTGCTGCTCTTGCAAGCTTTCTCATCCAGTCTCTACAGTGGTGGTTTAGAGGTATCTGCTGGTATATACAGGGACAGGTTGTGTTCAGTGGTAAAGGTTGGGTGAGAAGTCACAGTGATAAATTCAAGAATAGGGTAAAGTAGAGGGTATGGTCCAGTGAAATAAGAGGTTGAGTGTGTTCAGGTGTTATATGGTAAAGATTAGAGGTAGTGGATATGTCGAGGGATTCTGGTAGTCAATGTAGAGTTTTAGGTGTGGTAGTATGAGATGGTCTTGATATGAGACAAGGAAAATGAAAAGTGAAAAGAAAAAGTGTTGAGGAGAAGAATATAGGTGGGAGAGAGGGAGGGAAGCTTGTAAAAGGGATAAGGAGGAGAGTCAACAAACTGAGCAAAAAATAACAAAGCAACCAATCATCAAAACAAACATAAATAAATCAAGGCAATACAAAATGAAAACAGAGTAAAAACAAAAAACAAACAAACAACAAAAAAAACCAGAACACACACAAAAAAAGAAAAAAAAACAACAACAAGAAACAAAAACAAAAACCCTGCTAGTTTCTAACTACAGAGCTGAGTTGGCCTCAACTTTTGGATCTGCATCGATATTTTCAGCTTTTAAATATCTGCCCAGTCTGTTAGATTTTCAAGTGTGGCTCTAGCATTCTTATTTGCTCTCTGTTGGTGCAGACAGGGAATTCAGCTGGTGCCTCTACCACTGCAAGCTTGTGTCTCTGAGCTCTCCACAGGGCCTGTCTGTGTCTCTCTCTCTGCCTTCGCTGGTGGTGGGAGTGCAATCTAAATGTCGGGCATTACCAGGGTGCCTGGAAGTTCTCTATGCCCTGTGTGTACTGGGTCCCTCCCGCAGTTCTGCTCCTATCCAATCACTAGGAGGTTGGGTGACTGAGTCTTTCCTTTGTATAGGGACCCCTGCACCCCGGAGGTGCAATCCAACTTACAGATCCCTGCTGCTCTGGCTCTGGTGGGAGGGGTAAGCTGGGTTTCCTCACTGCAGGCTTAAGATGGTTGTCCCAGGTGTTCTTGATCACTGTTGATCTTGCGGGAATATGCTGCCTGATTAGGGTGTGGAGTTCTGTAGTCACTTACTGCACCTCTGGTCGCTGGTGGAGCAGGAGATCGTTGGGGATCTTGGTGCTAATAGACCCCCCTCTGGGCAGCAGGCAAGATGGTGGCTGGTAAGATGGCGGCTGCCGGTTCTTGGAGTGCACCACTGCCAGCCCCGCATGCTGGCTCCTTTGTTCTCCCTGTGTTCTGTTCAGCTGCTTTTATTGCTTTATTCAGGTTTTTTTTTTTTGATTGTTGGGGTTTTGTTTTTGTTTTTTCTGCTTTACTTTTCTTTCTTTTCGTCAAGAAGCTGCATCTGTGGCAGTTTTGATTCAAGCTCTGTGGTGCAGTTGATTGCTGCTCCGGCTCTGGAGGGAGAGGTGACCTGGGGTGATCCCTCGGGGGCTTACACTGGTCATCCCACGCGTTCCGGTCGCTGTGGAAGGTACAGGGATCTGCCATCTGGTTAGGATGTGGAGTTCTGGAGTCGCTTACTTCACACCTGGTTGCTGGGTCTGCAGCAGTGTTAGTAGACCCCCATGTTGGGCTGCGGCTTAATGACCACTGCTCCGAGGCTTGAGACCTCTGCCATGTGGTTGGGCTCCTTTGCTCTCCCTGGTCGGCTTTCTGGGGTCTCTTTAGTTGTAGTTCAATTTTCATTGCTTTGTTTGCTTTTTTGTTGCTTTTTTTTCTTCCTTCAAGAAGCTGCTTTTATGGCAGATTTGGTTTGAGCTCACAGCACCTGAGGAGAGGTGTTTCACTCAGATGCCATCTTGGGCTCCTCCTCAAGTTTAATTTTTAGGTCTGGGCTAATTGTATTTCTTTTTCCACAATACCTATGATGTGTTCCCTATGAAATATTGTCTTAGAACCCATTATATTAGAAATATAATGCAATAGCCAGGTGTGGTGGCACACACCTGTAATCCCAGTACTTGGGAGGCTGAGACGGGAGAGGATCAGCAAGGAGGTTCAAAGCCAGCACGCCGTAATTTAGGGCTGAGGGTGTAGCTCAGAGGTAGAATGCCCTGGGTTCAATCCTCAGTTCCAAACACAGGAAGGAAAGGAGGGAAGGAGGGAGGGAGGGCAGGAGGGGAGGGAGAGAAAGAGGAAGGGGGAAGGAGGGAGAAAAATGATCTCTATGTCAACACATATAATTATGTCTCTTTAATTGCTATATGGAAATGCATTGTATGTAGGTGCCACAATATATATAATAAACTCTCTACTTAGGTATTTATTTCTAATTTTTTTGCTAGCATAGTTAGGGATCGAACCTAGGGGCATTCTACCTCTGAGCTACAACCCCAGCCCTCTTTTATTTTTTTAAACAGGATATCGCTAAGTTGCCAAGGGCCTAGCTGGGGTGCTGAGGCTGGCCTTGAACCTGCTATCCTTCTGTCTCAGCCAAATACTGGATTATGGGTGTGTGCCACCTCATCCAGCTTCATGAAGGTTCTTGAGTTGCTTCTTTGTACATTTTCTTTCGTTCTCAAGATGAAATCCAAGAGATGTAATTCATAGGCTTTTTTTTTTTTAGATTTAAATTTTTCTTTCAAGAGCTAGTGTTCTTGATTTTTAGAAAAGAAGCAAGTCTTCCCATGCCAGGGAGTTGGGCTCCTTCACCCTAAACCTCACTGATTCTTGGCTTAATTATTATAAATGCCAAGAGCACCAAGTGGGTCTGCATGGCAGAGCTCAGAGGAAAGGAGCTGTGGTTAGGCTGGGCATGGTAGACAGGCAGCATGGGTGTTCAGGACCTGGGAGGGACCCTTCGAGGACACCTGAGTGGGGAGGTCCCACAGGGCAGACAGAGCTGTGTGGAAATCACAGAGTGAGTGGATGCTTGTGTGCCAGGCTGGGGCACTTACACAGTGCCCAGGGAGCTGCTCTGGGGTCCCCCTGATTCCCAGCCCCTCAAGGGTCCCTGGGACTAATGGTATCCCAGACCCTCTGTTCTTCTTTCCTCCGTAGGGTCAAATAATGGAGGACAGCAGGCAAGGAAACCCAGTGAGCAGAAAGGGCCCGGTCACCCTTGAACTCTGGTCTCTTCCTACCAAGGCAGCTTTCAAATTGGCCACCAGCTCCACGCTCCCAACCGTCCCTCACTCAAAATTAAAATTTAAGACAGTCCTCTCCAGCCTCCCAGTTGTGTTCTGAACAGCCCTTGCTCTTGCTTTTGTCCAGGTTTCTCACCAAACATCACACTCAGTCTGCAGCTCTGTCCCCCGAAAACTCTCCAGTTACCTCCCAAAGCACCCTGACTTAGCCTGCAGAAACGAGGAGTCCTGTCCAGACACCTGCTCCTCCGGCTCTTCCTACCAACTAGCATTATTATCTTTCCTCCTCTCCCCTCTCTCTGTTGAAATCCTTTGTATCTTTCAGTACATCCCATATTCTATCATCTTAAAGAAGGCTTCCCAGGAACCCCATAAGATATCTCTTTGATCCATACCAGATTTGACTGTGTAACATAGGTCACACCACATGACTTTGACTTTCTAAAAGCCAAGGACCCTTACCAATGAGCTGTCCTTTTCTGGGTGGGAAGAATCACTAGACCCTGTGCCAAATCGCTGACTTGAATGCTAGTTCCATGAACCAGCCAAAAGGAGAGGATGAACAATTGAATTTGTGGAGCCCAGCAAAGCTAGCTTATTCCAGAAGAATCTGCTGGCACCAATATTTCTGTCTAAAAAAACTTAGAACCCCATTCTGATGAGAAGGGGACCTGAAGTGCTTTTTAGAAACACATGCCTGTAATCCCAGGTGAAGTGGCACACGTCTGTAATCCCAGTACTCCAGAGGCTAAGACGGGAGGATTACAGGTTCAAGGCCAGTCTCAGCAACTTATGGGTACCCTATTTCTAAATAAAAAGTAAAATAGGGCTGGGGGTATAGCTCAGAGGTTGAATGTCCCTGGGTTCAATCCTTAGTACAAAAAAAAAAAAAAAATAGAAATAACAACATAGGTCAAACTAGAAGAATAGAGATAAGAGCCAGAGGAGGTCCAGAGAAGAGACAACCCCGTCTGCCCGCCTGGACAGTCCTCCCAGGTTTTTCTTTGACCTTTCACCAACTTAATGCTTTAGACTGTTTCTGCACCTCAGGGGGTTTGTGTTGACTCAACGATATCTCCCCGTTTTTTAAAGAAACCCTATTAATACATGTGTGACCTCTGTTTCTCGCAGGCAGCCATGGTTCTGAGCTCTGCGCACTTCTGGTTGGGATTGTTTCTGGTTCCTACAGCGTGTTTGATCGAAGACGTGGCGTGGAGAGCGTAAGTGGAAATTGAAGTGGTGGCCCTAGGTGTCACTCATTGGTGCTGCCAGCTGCCTCTCGTGGGAGCCCTGCCACGGGATATTCAGGGATATGAGAATCCTGAAGAAACAGGTCTCCTTCCACCTGCCACAGAAAGTAGAGCTTGTGTTTGTTTAACTTGTATTTCATCTTAATATAAAAATACAGACAGAATGCCAGGCGTGATGGCGCACGCTTGTAATCCCAGCATTCGGGAGGCTGAGACCAGAGGATCCAGGTTCGCAGTCAGCCTCAGCTACCTAGTGAGGCACTCCGCAACTTAGTGAGACTCGGTTTCAAAATAAAGAATAAAAAATAGGGCTGGGGGTGTAACTTGGAGGTAGAAAGCCCCTGAGTTCAATCCCTATTACCTCAAAAAAAAAAAAAAAAATACAGACAGAACGAAGTCCTAAAAGAGTCTATGTGAAGGTCAACAGAGATATTGTCTTGTATAAGAGTATAAGGAAACCAAGCATGGTGGTGCATGCCTGTAATCCCAGTAGTTGAGAGGCTGAGACAGGAGGATCACAGGTTCAAGGCCAGTCTCAGTTTCTTTGTGAGACCCTGTTTCTAAATAGAAATAAAATAGGGCTTACGGGTGTAGCTCAGAAACTGAATGTCCCAGGATCCCTACTACCAAACAAACAAAAATCATAAGGAAGACTTTCTAAATACAAATCCATTCCATCAACTATAGGAAGAATGCCTCAAAATTCATTTCTCTTTCATCTTAAACTCCATATTTGTTTCATCTTAAACAAATATGGCCTGGTTTAAAATCTCATGCTTAAAAAAAAGCTGTACTTGTAAGTTGTGGGAAATAATTAGAATGAAGTCATCTTACTTTTTCCAAACAATCCCCAGTAGGAATCTTCCCAATGTAATTCTTCTAGACAGTTAGTTTACAGGTCTGTGAGAAAATCAAATTGCAATAGTGGAATTATAATGTAGATTAAATAGGAAAAAATCAGACTCAATTTTTGCTTCTAAAATATATCATTTTCAGAATATCTTGTACACAGTGTAAAAGAAGCAACTAAGTTCCAAGACCATATAAATTTTGCTAAGTGTGGTGGCACACATCTGTAATCACAGCCACTCAGGAGGCTAAGTCAAGAGGATCACAAGGTCAAGGCCAGCCTGGACAATTTAGTGAGATTTAAACTCAAAATGATAAAAAAAAAAAAAGGACTGGGGAAAGAGTTCAGTGGTAGAGCACCCCTGAGTTTGACCCCTAGAACCACAAAACATTAATTCATTAATTAATGTAAATTTTAATATCATCCTAGAGCAAAGGAGAGGGTTAAGCCTTATACAAATAGTTGCCCACTTCCCTGAAAATTGAAACTCCTATCCTGGCTTTTCTTTTGGGCATAGCATAATTATTTCAGGGCCCTGAGGTAGAGACTTGAGACTTTCATCCAACCCTTCCAGGAAAAGACATCCAATTGCATTTTTATCTCCTGGTTCCTCCCACACTCAGTGAGAATTATTCTCGCCTGAGAGTTACGAATGTCTTTTGAAGGAGTCTTCATTTTGGAGTTATCTTGACAACCTATGAGACCTAATGTTGAAAGAGTGAGGGGTAAGAGATTTTATAGCACATATTTTAGTTTTGTTTTTCTCATTGTTTGTCACCTGTTAGTAAAAAGTAAATAATTTTAACTTCTTAAATGCTTTGACATAGCACTATTTTCATTTTAGTTGCTCAAACTGTGTTTTGTAAATAGCAGAATCAGAATCCTTGAAAATGAAACATGGATAATAGTCAGGAAAGATAATTTCTTAATTTAACAGATGCACTGTAAGAAAATACTACTATTTCCTCCTTGAGCCTGTATGTTTTCTTATTTATTTTTTGTTTTGTTTTGCTTTGTTTTTTGGTACTAAAGATTGAACCCAGGGACATTTTACCTCCAAGCTACACCCAGCACCTTTTATTTTGAAACAGGGCTCACTAAGTTGCTGAGGGTCTTTCTGAGTTGCTGTATCTGGCCTCAAACCTGAGATCATTCTGTCTCAGCTTTCCAAGTACTGGGATTACAAGCATGTGCCACCGTGCTCAGCTTAATTTTGCAAAGATAAATCAGTTTTAGATAAATATGGTGCATCTTGGCTTCATCAGCTGGCTTTTTCAATTTGTAGTGATTGAGAAGTAATAACATGCTTATAAATTAGTCTCAGTCACTCTTAAGTCAGCTATCTTAAATTAATGTCATTAAAAACACTTTTTACTAGGACAGCTTTTGCCAGTGAGGCTTTAGCAAAAGTATCTTTCTTCCATTTCAAAGGGTTTGTAGATTATGCAGTCTCTGAGCCTCCCTACCTGGATCATTTCCAGTACATTCCAAGTAGAAGTTCCTCATCACCATGAAACACATTATCTGTTCGCTCCAACAGGACTTGTTTTGGGTCCTGTTTGTAGGACCCAGCACTATAAACTTAGCACCACTTACATTTTAACAAGGATAAATCAAGTGGCCCTGCTTCCAGTCCCACCATATGGGAAGAGTGAAAGTCACTTCCTTTCCAAGGAGCTGGCCAGCTGGTCTGAGCAGGGACTGGGCCCCACAGAGGAGGGGTGAGGACAGCAGCCGCCAAGGTGGGCCTCACATATGATCCTGCCCAGGCAGACGCAGGTACCAGCCACCAGCCCCAAACAGCACCGAGGGCCCAGGAGGCTTTTACCAGAAGTGATGACCTCTGACCTCTCAGCTGGGGGCTGAGCCAGAAAGGGCCCTGCTGAGTTCCAGAAGCACTTCCTGAAATGCATTTTGGTCTTACTTCTCTTTGGAAGAGCAGGAAGAATAGCAAGTATTAGTTGTGCTCTGAGGTATCCCCAGCCCTTGTTTTTTTTTTATTTTGAGATAGTCTCCTTAAATTGCCCAATCTGGCCTTGAACCTGTAATCCTCCTGCCTTAGTCTCCCAAAATAGCCAGGATTACAGGCATGTGCCACCACACCCAGCTTGTAATATCTATTTAATATCTAAGCGACAGTTACTCCTGTCATCAAAACCAAGAATTTTGTGAATTTATTTGGGCATCATCCCTCTGTTCATGGGGCCCGTATTATACCTTACATTATACTCCAACCCCAAAATATCTGTACATGTGAGTAAAATGGAGGGCCTCCTCCCCAGGGAGAAAAAGCATATTGTTATCTGCTCACCTCTGGGGAGGCCACAGTGCTCACCTGGGATTGCATTTACTGAAATTCAGGTTAGAACACATGTTCTGGTTTTATTTGGCTTTTTTTTTGGGGGGGGGGGTGTTTGGTTGGTTGGTTGGTCTGTTTATTTGTTCATTTGTTTTCTTCCTACACACTGAACAAAAATGTTGATTCTGGTTGTCCACAACCACCCATCATTTGGTTTTAGTGTTAGATATTTACTGAGACATGATGTGCTATGATGCTCCTGGAATCGCCAAGAAGAGCTTTAAATTATTAAGTAAGAATTAAGGAGCAGCTGAATAACCTGTCGTTCCAGCATGCACCCCAACCCCCAGCTGAGAAGCTGGATGGTTGCAGCCTGGGGCCATGTTAGGGACAGAGGAGGTTTTTGCTGAAGGGTTTCCATTCTGCCTTGGGCCAGTCACAAGAATCTTTTCTTTTTGTTGAATTTTGTGGTTATACTATCTCTCTCACTTGATATCTCTCCCTCTCTCTTCCTTTCTTTTGTTTTCTTAAGAGATGGAGTTTTCACTATGTTGTGCAGCCTGGCCCCAAACTCCTGGGCTCAAGGGACCTTTCTGCATCAGCCTCTGCAGGAGTTGGGGCTGCAGGTGTGCACCACTGCACCTGGCTGGTTAAGCTCTCCTTTGAAAGGGCTTTAAGATTCTATCTATCACAGCCTTTCCACATAGACTTCTGTGAGCGCCTAAGAAAATGATGGAAAAAAAGTCGCTCTGTCTTTCCACATTTTCCCCCTTTCTTGCCCAGTCTCTCTCACTTCCAATTCAGGACTGAGGCTGTTAAGAATAAGAAAAGAGAAACAGAATGAGGTAATTCAGTCACTTTTTCCATGAAACCTGTCAACTCTCTGGATGAAGACCCATTATTAGACTACCTGAAGTCAGATTTGGAACATCATAAAACGCCTGCCCTATTATTCTGTTCACCAGAATTTTTATGAGGGACCAAACGAACCTATCTTTTCTTCAAGTAATTGATTGATTATATGTGATATCTGGCTAATGAATCATCTTATTAGAAGCATGATGTGTAAATTGCCCAGAACTATTTTAATATCCCTTAGCTACACTCTTCCAGAATGTTTACCCATGACAGCATGCTTGGGTTAGCTGCCATATACCAATTCTCATCCTGGAGACTTTCATTAGCATCATTTTATAAAAATAACATGGAGCCCAAGGCCACTGAGCATAGAGGAACCAGTTTCCTTTTATCGAACTGCATCTCCTGTCTTTTACCAGGTATCACACAATACATTCCCCAGTTCCAGAATGACTTCATTTCCTGGTTATAATCCCAGATAGGCAGTTAAATGGCAATAAAAGGTAATAAACTATTTCTGTGTACAAATGGGCCCTTTTTTTTTTAACATTCTAACCACAACTAATTTCTCTTGGAGCACATTGTATTTCCATTTTGGTCCACAGCTAGATGTGTGTGTGTGTGTGTGTGTGTGTGTGTGTGTGTGTGTGTTATACTTCCAGGCTATATCCCCCCAGCCCTATTTTATTCTTTATTTTAAAACAGGGCCTCACTAAGTTGTGAAGGGCCTCATTAAGTTGCTGAGGCTGGCCTCAAACCTACAATCCTCCTATCTCAGCCTCCCAAGTACTGAGGTGAGCACCACCATGCCTGGCTCATAGTTTGAATTTAACATTTTCCTTTGACTTGTTATCCAAAAGGAGTCCAGAAAAAAAGTTTCAGGAAAAAAAAAAAGATAAAAAGTTCAAGATCCTAAACCAAGCCATTTCTTTTTAAAAGTCCCTAAGAACCCGAAGATAGCCTTAGCTGTATCTTAAAGCTTACAGAGGATTGAGCTGTCAGTAGCCAGACGTGCCCAGCTCTGACCCTTTCTGTGGTCATCTGGTGTCTTGAGTGGGGTGAGATGAAGCCCTGGGGCCCTAGGGATAAGCCCTTTGCAGATAATCAGGCCTAATCTCTATCAGAACTGTGACCAAAACCCCTGCTCATGGAGAGACCTAAGTTACACTCCGGCCCAGCTCTGAAGCTTAATCTGACTTGATGACCTGTAACTATGGAATGTTGGTTGGTTCACATGTAGACTTTGACAGGGAAGATTTCAGACTCATTTCTCTAGCTCAGGCCTTATTAGGTAAAGGTGCCCCAGAAAACGCTTTTAAGTTGCTAGTATCTCTTTTCCTAAAGTGCTATGTGCAACAGGCTTGGTCAAACAGTCACCAGCATTGCAATCCAGTATTCTCAAATAACCCCTGAGTTCCCAGGCTAACGCACAGGAGCCATTCTAGTAGATATACTACCGAATAGCCAGGGACTCTGGGATATGGGTAACCCAGAAGATAGCAATGGAGGCCGATCTGGAGGTTGCCAACCCTGTTCAGGAGAGAGGGAGAGGATGGAGTGAGGATTCCTGAAAGAATAAGAGAACTTGCTCATCCTTCAGGACCAGGACTCGTGCTCCTGGGACCTGCACGTGAGGGGTGACTCCAAGGGGGTGGGGCATGTCATTCAGTCAGCTTATGGCAACACAGTCGCAGAAGCCCAGGAGATGAAAAGCCTGCCATATTCTCTGTGCTATTGAACAACATACATTTTACATCCTTGTGATTATCTCCTCTCTTCAAAAAATGTCAACTGTTTTCTCATTTGTTGTTTAAATTAAAAATTCCATAGTCTCTGCTTTGAACTGTGGTGTTTTATCAATGCTGAGTCTCAGGGACTGGTTTGAAGTAATTAAGGTATTATGTGTTAAAACCTGTGTGGTTTCCTTGTGTTTACTTTGTGGGGAAGGATGACAGGCTCATGTAAGGTGTCTTAGTGCTGATACTCCATTATAGATTAATGTGGAGTGTTGGATGACTCGGCCTTATCTTAATAGGCTCTCTGTCCCTGAAGGCGGAGGGCAGGCAGAGTGGGAGAATGTGATTCTGCAGAAACAGCCCAATCTCCAAAATGTTCCTGGGACATAGCTTTCCCTTCTGTACAGATGTGTTCAGCTGTTGTTCTGATTCTATCTTTGAGTCCTGGTACCTTGCAGGCTCCTCCCATTGATTTCTATTAAAATGAATTTGTTGCAGAGCTTCTCACAGAAAGAAAAACTATTAATTTCTGAGCCTTTTCATTTTGTAGAGTTTCTTTTCCCTTACCTAACTTATACTGTGTTAAATGCCTTTCCTTCGCTCTGTTGTTTCCAGCCAGTAGTTCAATTTTAGCTTTGTTTAGACTTAATTTTTAAAAATTTCCAGTGCAAGCCAAGCACAGTGGCACACACCTTGAGGAGGCTGAGATAGGAGGATCACAGGTTGGAGGCCAGCCTGAGCAACTTAGTGAGACCCTGTTTCAAAATAAAAAATAAAAAAGGCTGGGAGTTTAGCTCAACAGTAGAATGACCCTGGGTTCATTCCCTAGTACAAAAAAAAATTCTTTCAATGCATAGACACAAAATTTATTTAGTGAGAAATAAAAGATAGTTCTCTGGCATCACACTTGCTATCTCTGCTATGGCAGTGGCTGTTTTCATTCTAAAGGAGAGAGGAAGCTGCTAACCCCTGGGCTCAATGACCGCAGTTGGGGAAGGACCAGGAGATCGGCACAAGTTCACAGGGGAAGATTTAAAGCATCTTCTGAGTTTTCAAATCCTACAGCAAAAATTTTAGGCAACTCCTGGGTCTTCACAGGCTCTGCCTGGTCTTTAGACTCAATGGCAGGCTCCTCAACTGGGTCTACAGCTCTTCAGCTCTTCCAGGGGTTGACCACCAAGGTTCACGGTTGGGTCTCACCTTCTGCACTCAGAATGCTTCTGGGCTATGGAGGTGGAACCCGAATTGCACACAATTTCTGCTCCATGATGTCCCAAGCCTCAGCCTTGGCCAGAGGACATCCAGGTGTGGTGGGTGGGGGGTGACCATCATCACAGCTGTGTCGAGCTCACCTGCCATGTTCTTTTTGTCTTTTCCCCCTGGTTCAGGGCCAAGCACACCTGCAAGAAGACATTGCTGGAAGAGGTGCAGGAGCTGGAGACCAAGTCCCGAGAGATGGGGAAGGCGATGCTGCGGGACAGTAATGGGAAGAGGTGAGCGGCACCATGCGTGCATTTAAAGGACACAAGCGCTCTGGGCCTTTCTCCCTACTTTTCCTTCCTACATCTCTTCTTCTTGTCTTGGTTCATAGGAGTGTAATGTGCTCAGTTTTAAACACAAGGCTCATTCTCAAAGAATGTCATCGTGGTGAGATTTAAATCGTACCCTCTAAGTTGTCACATAGAATCTGACTTACTTGACTGTCCCCAGCTGAGGCTGGAGGTTTTATTGGGTTTGGATATGGACAAACAACCATATACAGAAATCTGACCTTGTAGTGATACTATCTTAAGATGGAAGAGTCCATGTTTAGCATTACTACCAAAGAGGACCTAAAAGCCAAGCCTTTGGATTCCAAGCTTTTGGATTCCAAGCCTTGGATCACGGTACCCAAGGATGAGCTTCTAATGAAAGGATGCATGCTGCCAGGCGTGGTGGCGCACGCTTGTAATCCCAGCATTCCTGAGGCTGAGACCGGAGGACCCAGGTTCGGGGCCAGCCTCAGCTACCTAGTGAGGCACTCTGCAACTTAGTGAGACCCGGTTTCAAAATAAAGAATAAAAAATAGGGCTGGGGGTATAGCTCGGAGGTAGAATGCCTCTGAGTTCAATCCCCAGTCCACAAAAAAGAAAGGATGCATGCTGAATAAAGCATTTCTAGTTTTTCATGTAAATCTTTTACAATCCGCTTCAGCATATCTGGGTTTGGGATTTTTTTTTTTTAATGAATTATTATTTTTTACCGAGATTGAGAAAGATCGTGAGAACAAAGGGTGCAAAAGTTGCTTCTTGCTTCCTTATCTCTGACGGGGCATCATCCTGCTCTTCTCAGTACTTTGCAGCTAAGCATGTGAATAGTGTTTGTCTCAGCACATAGATTAGAATGCTGTTCGGTACATTTGTTTAAAATCTGCGTGCTACCAAAGGAGATTTCCTTGGGCCTGAGTAATAGGAAGTCACTGTTGGATAACGTCTGTGGGATGTCTTAGAAACTTCTAAGTACAGTTTTCCTTCTAAATGATCAGAAGGAAATCTGCTGCTACCTGCTAATGAAACAGAGATCTAAAAGTGAAATATGTGTAGAGATTACAGCTCTGTTTTATTTCATATTGCATTTATTTGGAGCATCTTTTAAGACAATGAAGACAAAGCAGATTTTTTCTTAAAGAAGGAGAATCCAGATGTTTTGACAGGTTCCAGGAATATCCTCTCAAATAACCACAAGTATTTGAATAAAGGGCTTTTGGCATAGGTAGGTAAAGTTGTAGTTTTTGGTTTTAAGACTTATTTCTAATAAGTGAGTACATTAAACATTCACTGTATGTCAGCTTACTAGTTTCTGTAAAAAAAAAAAATACCAGTTAACAAGACAAAATTAATGTCTTTGGTAAACTTAAGCCTGTGATTCCTGGTAGCAGGGGCTGGATTTCTAGCAGGTCTGAGTATAAGCACTACATGAGATGCACAGGGCTGAGATGTGGGCAGGACTCTTTTATCTTTCAGACAATTTAGGCCCAGAGCTCAGCACACACTAGATTTTCAAGCACCTGTAACATTCTTTAAGACATGAAAAAAAAAAACATATTCATAAAGCCAGGTGTGGTGGTGCACACCTGCAATCCCAGTCCTTGGGAGACTGAGACTGGAGGATCACAGGTTTGAGGCCAGCATGTGGTAACTTAGGAAGACCTTCAGCAATTTAGCAAGACCCTGTTTCAAAATTAAAAAAATAAAAGGAGCTGGGAGTGTAGCTCAGAGCTTGAGCACCCCTAGGTTCAATTCCCAGTACTACATATACAAAAATACATATTCATAGGCTCCAAATTTGGGTAGCGGGGAACTCCAGCAAACTGAAATTCATAAATGTTTGAAATATAAGCATTTATACTATAAATGTATATAAAATACAAATCTGTCTTAATAACTACTAAATTTAATATGTACAGCTTTATTATATTCAGAAACAACCTACAGGCCCTCTTATAGCTCACCAATTCTCAAATATATGTAGGTTTGCTAGCTGAGCATAGATTACTTCTCATTTACGTATGTATGTATGTATATATGTATTTTGAGATATTAGAGATTGAACCTAGGGATGTTCTACCACTATACTACACCCTCAGCCCTTTTTATTTATTTATTTTTTTATTCTTGAAACAAGATCTCACTAAATTACAGAGGCTGGTCTCAAGCGATCCTTTTGTCTCAGCCTCTAGAGTCATTATAGGATTATAGGTACTCGCCCTGCACCTGGCTCCAACATAAGTAATTTCTAAGTAAGATACTAAATTGTGTATATTTTACAGAAAAGCATCATCCGTGTTGTGGTGTAAGAACACACTTTCACACGATTGGTCTGACATAAGGCAGGCTCTCCTAGCCTGTTAAGTTCTTAGAGCCGGCTTGGGCCTGGGGCGGTAGGTAACACAGACAGTCACAAGAGGCAGCCATGGGCGTGGGAAAGGCTTTGTGCTGGAGATGGGAGGGACAACAGTGCTTTGCAGGACCTGAGCAGATGGCAGCACTAGAGCTGTTTCAGGTAAAGGAGAAGCACCACAGAGCTGCCACCAGCAAGACTAGCACAGAAGCAAGCCCACTCAGAAGGCCATAGGTGTTTCACAGAAAGCCTCAGCCTGCACCTGACAGTTTGCTAAGGGTCTCTCTAAGTTGCTGAGGCTAGCCTTCAACCTGTGATCCTTCTGTCTCAGCCTCCCAAATACTGGGATTACAGGTTTATACCACCCTGCCCTGCTCTACATTTGAATCCTGAATCACTTGGCTGTGTGACCTTGGGCAACAGTCATAGAATGAGAACCCATATGGGAGGAGGTAAAGCTTATGAAATAATGCGTACAATGCCACCTGCTACCTGAGCCCTCACAGGGATGCAAAATGTCAGCTGTGAGTATTCAGGGTGGCCAGAGACTGGTGGGATTGAAGGGAATTATGGGCTGTCAGCCTTGAAGGAGAATGTGAGCTCCTATCTTTGCTCATTGATAAAAAGAATGCAATTGGGGAGGGGGGGCGTTGCTGGGGATTGTACCCAGGGCCTCATGCTTTCTCAGCAAGCTACATTCCCAGCCTCCATGAACATAATTTTTTTTGGGGGGAGGTGGTATTGGGGATTGAACCCAAGAATGTTCTACCTCTGAGTTACACCCCCAGCCCTATTTTATTTTTTATTTTGAAACAGAGTCTCACTAAGTTGCTGAGGGCCTTGCTATGTTGCTGAGGCCGGCCTCAAACCTGCAATTCACCTGTCTCAGCCTCCCATGTACTGGGATTACAGGTATGCCTACAGCATCTAGCTGACTCCCATGAGCGCAATTTTTAAAATCTATTTTTCTGTTCAAAATCCAATTCTGGATATTAGAAGATAGAGTTTGAATGTAGTCTTTTACCTGCTACATTTAAAAATCTGTTTTCTGGTCTCTTGATAAGTTTCCTGACTTTCCAGTTGATGGATGTGTGTGTGTGTGTGTGTGCATGTGTACATGCGTATGAGTGTGTATACATGTGTGTGTACATGCCCCAAGTGGTTATGCCTCTTCCTTTTGGCTGGTCCTGCCTCAAAGTGGGATTAGAGGTTGGTGCTGGGGACTAGGTGCCCTGTCCTCCCCAGCACCCCTCTGTGTTTGTTCCCTTTGCAGTGTAGATGGGAGAGTTGCTACTCTCTCCAGAGGGAAGTCTGTCCTGCTGGCTTCCTGCAACTGCACCTTTGCTATGTTCACACCTGCTGAGTGGGGGGTGGGGGGGGGGTGAGCCCTGAGCTCAGCCTGATTGTGAAGATTTTCTGGTCTTCCTCCTTGGGATCCTGAGTATTTCTGTCTCTTCTCACATTGTCCTGTCCTTTCCATTCGATTTTTCAGTTTACTCTTCTCTCTAGCTATTATCCTGGCACTTCTGGAGGCTCTGTAAATATTTGTTGACTGACTGGAAATGCAAAAATCCAGAGAGGTGCCAGTGGCGGAGAAAGAAGTGACCTCGTTACCAGTGGGGGTTTTAAATGATTCTGCAAAACCTCAATTCTTGCTCATTTGCTTGAAAAGCATTCCAACAGAAAAGCACAGGAGATTTACTTAGAGACATGAAGGTGCCCTATGAGAAAGGCCCTGAGGAAGGGGATGGGGTCGCATCCAGAGAAAGCTTCTGGAAAGGGCCCTGCTCTGGGATTGAAGTGTCATCCTGGACAGGAGTGACGCTCCAGAGACCAGAGACGAGTTGTGGGGTCCATTTCCAGGAGCTTGTTCCCTGTGGACACCTCCTTCCTCATGACCCCTTGTTTCCCTGCCCCCTCCCCATGGGGAGAAGTGACTGCGTTCTCTGTAGGTGGGCTTCAGGTCTGCAGAGAGATGCTGAGAGATAGAGACCTCGGCTCTCCAGAGAGGGGACACTTTATCTTACATTAGAGAATAGAGCTAACATCCTGGGGAATGAAAATGACCAGTCATGCTATGTGCATGTATGAGTGGGTCCCATGACTTTTACTTTTTTACTTTTATGAATAATTATAAACGTGCCAATAATTTTTTTGTGGTGCTAAGGATATAACCCAGGAGTATTCTACCTCTGAACTACACCCCCAGCCCTATTTTATTTTTTATTTTGAAACAGGGTCTCACTAAATTGCTGAGGCTGGCCTCGAACCTACGATCCTCCTGCCTCAGCTTTCCATGTCCTGGAATTACAAGTATGTACCACTAAGCCCAGCTGTAAAAACAAAACAAAACAAAATAAAAAATAGAACTAACATGGACTCCCAGGTGGAGAGGCAGTTATGAGGGTGGCACAGGTTAGGGGCTGATCCTGCCCTCTTGCTCTAGCCCAGCCTCTACACCCCAGTGCCTGAGTGACAGAGGGTCACTCGGCTCAGCTCTAGCTAACTAGAAGAGTTTTCTTTTTCAGTGTTTTGATAATATATTTACACGTTTCTCTCTTTATTCCAAAAGTATAACTCAGGAAATTTTCCTTTTTTCTTTCTTTCTTTCTCTCTTTCTTGTGTGTGTTTAAGAAAAACATATTCATGCCCTTTACTCTTTTAGATGTATTATATATAAATAAGTGTCCAAAATGCTATGTAGGATGACAGGCTAACTTTATCCTCTTATTTTTTTTTTTCTTCTTTGGTGTGGGGCTGAGGGGCATTCCCTAATGTTTTAGGTATTGTGGCAAACAAGAAAAAAAAGGTAAATATGTTTAATGAAAACATCTAGTTGCTGAATTTTACTTACTCTGAGCAGACAACAAGGAGTCTGCATTTCTTTCTCCATTTTCTTTCTCTCTGTTCATCACAGTTGGTAGGAGTGGGGTGAGCTGGGCTGGTTCCAGGGTCACATGCAGTTGCTGCCCCAGCCTTAGTTGGGAAGGAAGGGCGGATTCTCTTTTGCTCAAGTGCTTTGCGTCTGGCTCAGCATCTGGGGTCCAGGGCCCAGGACCCCCGCCTTTCTGAGTGGTCCTCCCCCTTTGGTTTTGTGTTGTCCATGAACACTGAAGTGAAGCGTGACTCTGGGATTAGGGGCTGAGGCCTGAGCAAGGTAACTGAGACAGCCTGGAGGCTGCTTAGGACCTTGGGAGAAACCCGATTCCTTCTCCTGTCTGGGCCCAGCAGCCCTGTGCTCCCATGGCCTCTGTTTCATCCAGGCTGCCTCTAAATCAGCAGGGCCTGGGTCCAAGCAGTGATCTGGGAATTCTAATGGAGTGTTATCTACCAAGAAACAGGGAGCTGTGCCTGAAACACACCAGCAAGATTTTCAAACAGGCCAAAGATTGTTCCGCCACTCCAGGCAGTACTCTCTCAGTGCTATTTTTAAAACCAATTACACAGCCAAGTATAGTGGTACATGCCTGTAATCCTAGTACTTGGAAGGCTGAGAAAGGAGGATCACAGGCTCGAGGCCAGCCTCAGCAAATTAGTGAGGCCTTAGCAATTTAGTCATACTCTTTAAAAAAAAAAAATAGAAATGGGGGGTGCAGCTTGGAGGTACAATACTCCTGGGTTCAATCCCCAGTACCAAATAAATAAATAAATAAATAAATAAATAAATAAATAAATAAATAAAAACCAATTTGGGAGAAAAACCAAAAAACTCTCAACACGTTTTGAGTATTCACCTTAAAACTACTTATTATGCTGTGATCCTTAAATAGAGATCCTTCAATCTTTAAAATAACATTTAGCCAGGCACAGTGGCACACATCTGTAATCCCAGTATTGGGAAGGCTGAGACAAGAGGATAGCAGGTTTGAGGCTAGCCTCAGCAATTTAGTGAGACCTTGTTTCAGAATAAAAAATTAAAAGGGGTAGGTGTGTAGCGCAGAGGTAGAATGCCCTTGGGTTCAACCCCCAGCACCAAAAATAAATAAATAAAAATAATTCTTAATGGCTGGGGGTGCAGCTCAGTGGTAGAGCCCTTGCCTAGCCTGCAAAAGGGCCCTGGATTCCACCCACAGTACCACAAGGCAAATAATAATCACGCCAATGTTGAAGAAGCTGTTTGGTATTGTCACACCTCTAGGTGTTGTCTTGGAGACAGGCGAGCCTCGCCTGAGGACACGCGCTGTATTGCAGGGTGCTCCAATAGTGACGATAGATCATCTCAAGAGAAATATGTCTTTCTCAGAGTCTCGCCTGCAGGAAGTGCACACCTCTGTCCTCCCTTTGCCCTCCAGTGCCTACCTCCACTTTTCTCCTAAAATAACTAGTATTTTTTTTTTTTTATTGGCCAAAGGGATAGGAAATTATGGCATCAATTCAACACACTTCTCCAGGCCAGGTGGCGAATGCCTGCTTCCAACACCTGGTTGGGTTTATTTGCCTTCCCGAATATTTTCCATGACTGTGTCATGAGCTGGGGCTGGGAGACACAGAGGCCGGGCTTGGGCTCCAGACCCTGCCACTCACTCAACTGGGTGTCCTTGGCTGGGTTATTAGCTTCTCTGAGCTTCCATTTTCTTATCATAAATTTGCTTTGAGGGTTAATGGAATAATACATGTTAAGTCCATAGCATATGTAAATGTTTAGATGTGTTAAATCCATCTCATCCCCCAGCTTAAAAGTGGAATGACAGTTAAGTTTCGCTGGCCATTCTGAACAGCCATGGGTTTTCCCCAGAGGACATGGAGAGGCTGTGCATACAGCAGGCATCCTGCTCTGCACCATGGCTCCTAGTCTAGCATAAATAGCAGGAATCTAGCTGAACCCAGGCACATCAGAGTAGTGTGAGCAGCCAGAGTGAACTTTTGTAGGTTTTTGTTTTGTTTTTTGCTGTTAAGGTTTTCTGTTTTGTTTGGGGTTTGGGTTTATTGTCATTGTTTGGTGCTGGGGAGTGAACCCAAGGCCTCACACATGCTAGGCAAGTGCTAACCATTGAGCTACACTCCCCTCACCCTGGCCACTGAGTGAGTTTTGGTCAGAGAACATGGAGGCATCAAACCTCCAGAATCCGGATGGTTTCCCAGCTCAGGCCTGGGATTACTGCTTCCAGAAACTCCTGACCTTACAAAGAGGAGGGTGTGCCCACCCCACTCTCTCCTGCACCCTGGCTCTCCACCTGACCTCCCTCGGCACCAGCCTTGCTTCCTTGCCTCTATCCTGTTGCTGATGTGTCCTGTTGCTCCTTGGCGCAGGCCCCTCAGGCAGTGTCCCTGCTCCCTTTGTCTTGGCATCGCAGGCCGCCAGGTCTTCCCCTGCATGGCCGCTTTCCCATCCTCAGCCAGGGCCCTGTCACCAGGGACCACTTCCCTCTGCCGCAACCCCTCCACACCCCAGGGGCTGTCCTCTCGTCCACCATCCATGCAGCCACAGAGTTTCTGAAGCGCAGCCGGGGACCCATTCCCACTTTCTTTCTATCATCTTGCCTGTGGGTATTGCAAGAAGAAAACTTGCTCCCCACCCTCTGAAGTTTCAGTAGTTGAGTATCTTCATTCATTCATTTTGGTACAGAGCAGTGAACCCAGAGGCATTCTACCTCCAAGCTACACCCTCAGCCCTTTTTATTTTTCATTTTGGAACAGGGTTGCTCTACGTTGCTGAGGGGCTTGCTAAGTTGCCGAGGCTAGCCTCACACCTGCAATCCTCCGTCTCAGCCTCCCAAGTACTAGAATTACCAGCATGTGCCACCGTGCCTGGCATGAGTGTTGGAGTCAGTGAAATAAAGTAACAGACAGATCAATAGGAGGAGACACGCAAGTTTATGATGTGCATGTTTAAAGGAGTCCCACCATAGAAGAGACCCCAAGAAGGGCCAGATGACTGAAGCCCTCTCCTGCCCTTTGGGGAAAACAGGGAACAAGAGATCAGAGAGACCTTAGTTCTTTAGTTGAGAGCACTTGGGACCAACGTGCAGGTTTGGGGGATTGCTTTCTCAGCCCCAAGGTATGAATCTTAGTGTCCCATCTCCCCTGCCCACCCCAGGCTTTGTTCTTGGTGGCAGAGGCTGCCCTCCACCCTCCTCTGCCCGCTAGATGTACACAACAGCGTCAGCGCTGCATCCTAGGGATGTTGAGACAACAGTTGTCCAGGGGACAGAGTCTCATGGGTACCAGAATCTCTCACTGTTTCCCTGCTATGACCACGTCGGCCTGAGTGCCCCTTAACACACTCTGTTATTTTTCATACTTTTAGCGGTACATTGTAATTATACAGCATAGTGAGGTTCAGAGTGATACAAACATCCACGCACACACACTTGGTGTGACTCCCTCCGCATCCCACCCCGCGCCCCTCCCTCCCCGTACATGTTAGTGAGGTTGGTAGTGATGCCTTCAGGTAGGGACACAGCAGTATTTGAATTTTTTCCTTCACCAACTCTTTTTCCTCCTCCCCACCTCCCTCCCCGAATCCCCTCCCACTGTTCTACTGGTCTCTCTCCTCATTTATCTGAAGTCCCTTTATTTACTACTTTTTTCTCTAGTTTCTACATATGAGAGAAAACACTGACCCTTGACTTTCTAAGACTGGCTGATCTCACTTAGCAAAATATTCTCTAGTTCCATCCATTTTCCTGCAAATGATATAATTTTGTTCTCTATGGCTGAGGAGAGCTCCACTATGTGTATATACCTCATACCACTCTTCCATATCTTTCCAAAAGAATTAAAATCAGAAAATTGCCAAACGTAATGGTCCATGCCTGTAACGCCAATACTTGAGAGGCTCAAACAGGAGGGTTGCAGGTTCGATGCCAGCCTCAGCAACTTAGCAAGACTCTGTTTCAAAATAAAAAATAAAAAGGGCTGTTGTTACAGCTTGGAGGTAGAATGCCCCGGGGTTCCATCCTCAGTACCACACCACCAAATAAATGAGAGGGGGGGGGGAGCTGGGGATGTAGTTGGGAGGTAGAATGTCCCTGTTTTCAATTCCAAGTACCAAAATAAAGAAAAAGAAAATAAGGGAACCAAATCTCAGAGGAGGCATCATTGCAGCTCAGTGTCACCCTGCCAAAGTTAGAGGCGGACCTTTGTCTTCTTAGACCAGGCCTCTCGGCAAGAAGCCCAGATATTGAGAGTCACTCAAACACTGCCATTTGCAATTTCATTGTTATTAGAAAGCCACAGAGCCCCCAGGGAGATCCCAAACTGCCAGTGGGGTCTGATGCGGAGACTCAAAGCCATCTGGCCTGACAAAGCCACCTGCAGAACTCAAGGGAGCCAGGGATCAGCAGTCACCAAGCACTTGCCTTTTAGATCCCTGTGTGGACCAAGCACAGAATCTACACCTCCCCCCAAGGAATGCAGAAGCCGGGGTCTAAGAGATCAGAGCAAATAAAGGTGGCGCCTTTCACCAGAGCTGTTGACTGTTGTGGTATGGTTCAGAAAATAGGAGCCCAGCAAGGAAGATGATCCCCCCAGCACCCTCCTGGAGTCTAGTGTGGTCTGGGAAAGAAAGCAATTAAATGCACTTAATCTTGCAGGGGGTGAACCTTGCTTAAAACCTAAGCATTTTAGTTCAGACAACAAGGAGGGTTCTTAGGAAAACAGAGGGTCAACAACACAGCCAGGCAAGAGGCTTAGGCTGACAGATACTCTGAATAGGTGAGGAAATCTTTAGTGGAACAAAGAGAGTAAATGGTCCAGGAAATTACAACGGATCACCCAAGGTGGGAGGGGGTGCTGGGAACTACACCCTAAGCACAGGAAAGAGAGGCTCAGGAAAATAAACTCTTGAGAAAGTAAAACAGTTCTTTCGCATTTAGTTAATGCCCAAGCTGCTGGTGTCAACCAAAAGTAATTGATTCTCTGTTATTTCATGGGTGTTAAAATCCCAGGAGCCTTTGTTATTCTAAGGACTAATGTTTAATAATGTTAAAAATTATAAACACCAGTCATCTTTGATTATGAAAGCAAGAAAAGGACTTCCTGCTCACCTTTAAATGATGCCTTAGGTGTGTTAGAAGTCCATCAGAGCCAGGTATAGTTGTGCTCACCTGCAATTCCAGTGCTTGGGAAGCTGAGACAGGAGGATTTGTAGATTTGAGGTCAGCCTCTGCAATTTAGTAAGCAACTTAGGGAGACCCTGTTTAAAAAATAAAAAATTAAAAGGACTGGAGGTATAGCTTAGAGGTAGAAGGTCCTTGGGTTCAATCCACAGTGCCACAAAAAGAAGGTAGAAGGAAGAAAGGGGGAGGGAGGGACAGAGGGAAAAGAAAGAATTTGGGAGCTTAGCGACCATGGCTGCTGTTTCCAGAGGAGCTGCATCTTTAGGAAATACCTGAGAGATAAGAGGGACAGGTAGGTGAGGCAGGTAGGTAAGTGCAAAGGGCCAGGGTTTGGGGTTTTGTTGTTTCCAGGGCCTCAGACTATTTTCAGGATGACTGGAATAGGTTTTTTGTTTTTTGAATCATGACTTGTTAGTTTTATATCCACTTTCTCTATTTCCTAGCCCCACTTCTTTTTAAGACTCATTTTTAAGGGCTTGGCATGTAGCTCAGTCGTAGGGTGTTTGCCTGGGACCCAGAGCTCAATCCCTGGACCCATTCCCAAATATTTTCACTAATTAATTGAATGTCAGGACCAAACTTAATTAGTGCTGATGGCTACTTGCATCCCTTTTTAAAGTACAGGTACTGAGGATTGAACCCAGGGAAACTCCACCTCCTAGCTACACCGTCAGCCTATTTTTTTTAATTTTTAAACAGGGTCTTGCTAAGTCATTGAGGGTCTCCCTAAATTGCTAAGGCTGGCCTCAAAACTGTAATCCTCCTGTCTTAGCCTCCCAAGTGCTGGGATTACGGGTGTGTGCCTCCATACCACTCTAAGTACTCCTGAAAAATTTTAATCTTTTTTAAATGTTCATTTTATGTAACACATTGATCAACAATAGAAAACATTATTTTTTTTACAAGCCATATAGTTTGGATAGTGATACTGTACTTTCCAGGCAGGGATTAGTTCTTCTCTGGTTCTTGGAAAGTCTCTGCTAATCACTTTTCTACTTTGTTATCAGTGAACTGTTTGCTTCTGCTTTTTCCTTTGACTCCCCTCTCCTCACTGCCTCCAACAGTGGTAGATCTCTTAAGAGAAAAACACTCCAGCCAGCTGAAATCAGACGCCCAGCACACTCCTCTGAAACCTGGGTCCGGCTCTTTGTATTGCTGTGCCTAGGATCCATGAAGAATGGACAGTCATGTGAAAATGAGATTGGACTAGAAGGGGGCATGACTTCATGTCATCTGGGAATAACCAAATTCCACTGCTGGTTTCTGGGTGCATGGCCCCCTATATCTTCGGGGAGGCCGAGGAAAGAAGTAGAAACTCTGGCATCCTGGATTCAGGGGTGAAATGACTTTTGGGGTGCATTTAGGATAATTACTGAATCCCCTGATGTACTGGACTGCAGGAAGATAGAAGAAACTGAAGGGAAGTGTTGTGTGTTTGGGGTTCATATTTGAGGGCCTTCCCACCCTGCCATACAGTGTGTCCACCCAGGCTCTGGGCTGGGTCTGTACAAGGTGCAGGAGTTCTAGCTCCACTGGCCATGGAAAGCCAGGTAAGATCCAGCTTGGTAACAGGTGAATATGACCTCCTTGACCATGAGAAGAACTTAGAGAACATTTAAGAGTTGTCACTAGGAGATGGTCGTTCTAAATCAGTGCATTGAGCAGTAGATTTTTAAAATACTTTTACTGGTGCACTGTAATTACACAGCATAGTGAAACTCAAAGTGATACAGACACACATGCACAAGCACTTGGTGTGTTTCCCACCACACGCCCCCCCTTCCCTCCCCATGTGTGTTAGTGAGATTGGTAGTAACCTTATTTCAACTGCTTCCTTCCTCAGTCCTCCTCCCCTCCCACTTCCCTCCCCAATCCTCTCCCACTATTCTACTGGTATCTCTCCTCATTTGACTGAAGTACCTTTTGTTCCCTATTTTCTCTTTAGCTTCCACATGTGAGAGAAAACACACAACCCTTGACATTCGCATACTGGTTGACCTCACTTAGCATAACATTTTCTATTACAAATGACATAATTTTGTTCTCTGTGGCTGAATAAAATTAAATTCCATTGTGTGTATATACCACATTTTCCTAGCAGTAGATTCATTGGACTTTTGAGAGATTTTTCTATTAATAGAGGCGGGGTGGGAGGGGAGAGATCCTCTTATTGAGTCTAAAGGACACTGGTATGGCTCTCATACTCTGCAGAGTACACAGGGATGTCTGCTTGTCATACAGCTTGGCTGTTAGCAATTCACCCAGTCCTGGTTAAATCTTCCCTTTCTAAAAGGGCAGTGATAATAGGATTATTCAGTGTTTATTCTCTTTCTTTGGCAATTAGGATTGGCTCAAGGCACCTCAGGAGGTGGTAAGTGGGAATTCACAGCAACTAATGAGTAAATATGTTGGCTCCCCAGCAGATGGAACCTCCATTGTCCAGTACAGGGCAAGTTACTTACCCACCATGCAGCAGACATTTATTGACACCATGCAGCAGACATTTATTGAAAACTGAGGAAGTACCAGGCTAGGGTGTGGCCCAGAGGCAGAGAGTCAGGTTCCCTCTTCGTTGGAGCTTGCCTGCAAGTGGGAGTAATGAGAGTGAAGGACAAGAAAACAAGGACGGATTGTTGGAGGAAAAGGAACTTACCATGAGTAACAAGCAACTGGGCTGGAGCTATCAGAGCAGCCTCCCAAGATGGCCCCTGTAGCGGAGGGGAAAGTCCCTTCCTCCCCTGTAACAAAATGTGGATCCAAGCTGGGGGTGGTGGCGCAAGCCTGTAATCAGTACTTGGAAGGCTGAGACAGGAGGATCGAAGGTTACAGGCTAGCCTCAGCAATTTAGCAAGATCCTGTTTCAAAATAAAAAGGGCTGAGGGAATAGCCCAGAAGTAGACTGTCCATGTGTTTAATCCCCAATACCAAAAAAAAAAAAAAAAAAAAAAAAAAAAAAAAAAAAAAAAAAAAAAAAAAAAAAAAAAAAAAAAAAAAAAAAAAAAACCCAAAACAAACAAAAAAACCTCATAAGAGAACAGCAGAACAAATTTATTTATCAGAGCCTTCAACACCCAAAGATCCAGGAAGAACTCATATTTTTATGCTTAAGTCCCATGAAACATGGACCATGGTGTGAAAATGTGATTGGACAAAAAGGGGGTGTGACCAAGGCTTGTGTACTCAGATTCTTCTTGTTCTCTCTGGGCAGCACTCCTGTCCCCCAGGTGTGGGGCAGCGCCCGCTGGAATGAGGGTCTTAGGATCTACTTTCAAGCAAGATAGGTCAGAGAATTCCTTTATGGCCCTGCTTCACCCAGAAAGGAGGAAAACCACGATGGCCTTTTATTTTTTAAAAAATACTTTTATTGTCGCATTGTAACTATATATCATAGTGAGGTTCAAGGTGACACAGACATAGGTGCACAACCCTTGATGTGTTTCCCTCCGCAGCCCCCTCCGCACCTCCCTGATCCTTCCCCATACATGTCAGTGAGATTGATGATGTCACCTTCATATCTTATTTGAACTGCTTCCTTCTTTAATCTTTCTTCCCCCCTCCCCGACTCCCTCTCCCAGTCCCCTTCCACTTTTCTTTTCTTTTTTTTTTTTTTTGCGCTACTGGGGATTGAACTCAGGGGCATTCTACCTCCGAGTTACACCCCCAGTCCTATTTTTTATTCTTTATTTTGAAACCGGGTCTCACTAAGTTGCAGAGTGCCTCACTAAGTAGCTGAGACTGGCCGCGAACCCAGATCCTCCGGTCTCAGCCTCCCAAATGCTGGGATTACAAGCGTGCGCCACCACGCCCGGCCCCCTTCCACTTTTCTACTGGTCTCTCATCACATTATTTTAAGTCCCTTATGCTTCCAATTTTCTCTCTTGCTTCCATACAAGAGAGAAAACATACAACCTTGACTTTCTGAGCCTGGCTGATCTCGCGTACCATGATATCTTCTAGTTCCATCCATTTCCCTGAAAATGATATAATTTTATTCCTCTTTAACGGCTGAGTAGAATTCCATTGTGTGTATAGACCACATTTTTGTTATTCATTCATCTGTTGATGAACACCTAAGTTGATTCCATAACTTGACTATTGTGCTGCTATAAACACCGATATACATATATCACTATAGTATTCTGACTTTAATTCTTTTGGAAAGATACCAAGGAGTAGTACATCTGGGTCATATGGTGGTTCCATTCCTAGTCTTTTGAGGAACCTCCATGCTGATCTCTATAGTGGGTGTACTAACTTACACTCCCACCAACAAGTGGGTATAAATTACCACCTTCTTACTTACTCCTGCGTACCACCTTCTTGCACTTGGGGCCTCCCAGTCTCCTTCAGTTTCCAGTACTTTGGGGGATCATTTTCTGAGTCCTAAAGAAAACCTGTGGCCAAGCAAGGGCAGATCCAGGGAAGATGCATTTCATGCGGCAGGAAGATCTGGTGGGAAAAGCCCTGGAGGGCACAGACACGGGCTGGCTGGTGCCGGGAGAGTAAGGGCAGAGTACTCTAAGAGGCATCAAGGACCTTGTGAGCAAAGCTGGGGGGTTATATTTTGGCTATCAGAAAAAGATGTCCATGGGAAGGATTGAAACAAGAAACACCCAATATTCTAGAATTGGTGACTCTCTCTCTCTCTCTCTGTCTCTCTCTCTCTCATATATATGGTACTGGTGATTTGGTGGTTGAACTCTGGGGGCATTCATTCTACCTCTGAGCCACACTTCCAGCCTTTTTTATTTTTATTTTGAAACAAGGTCTTGCTAAGTTTCTGATGGCCTCACTAACTTATTAAGGCTGGCCTTAAACCTGTGACCTATCTCAGCCTCCCAAGTACTGGGATTACAGGCCTATGTCACTGTGTCTGGCATATTTTATTTTATTTTACTTTATTTTATTTTAGTGGTACTGGGGATTTAACCCAAGGGTGTTCTACCTCTTAGTCTCCCAAGTAGCTCAGATTTCAGGCATGTGCCACCATCCTTGTCTTATTTTTTATATATATATGCAAAATAAAAATTAAAAACTAGTGGTTGAAACAATAGTAAATGATGCTATAACCAGGCATGGCAGTACATGCTTGTAATACCAATACTTGAGAGGCTGAGACAGGAGGATCTTAGATTTGAGGTCAGCCTCAGCAACTTAGCAAGGCCCTCTGCAACTTAGTAGGACCCTGTTTCAAAAAAAAAAAAATAGGGCTGGGGATGTAGCTTAGAGTTAAAATGCCCCTGGGTTCAAATCCTAGTAACACACATACACACACACACACGCACACACAAAGGTGCTATACCCCCAAGAGCATACATTAACTTAATAATTTAGTTACAAAATCCAGATGCATACATTCCTCAAAAAATTTGAACTCTTTAGCAGAAATATACATTTAGAGAGAGTAAAACACATTTGATTATTTTAATATTAATAATATATTTAATTTAGGAGCATTAAGTGAATAATTTAAAATTTGGATATTTAAAAGGTTTAATTTAAGTAACATTTTAACATATGATGATTGAATTGATGGGAAAATATAAATAAATAACTTTTCATTACCAGTGGGATTAGACATTTTAAATCCTCCCTTATATTTCCTTTTGCCAGTTCATCAGAAATAGAGTATAGAAGGAAGAAGTTTCAGATATTCAAGATAATTCTAGAATGAGAGTTGTTTTGTTTATTAAAGCATTGATCTATCACCCAGACCTTTCATCCTCCTCTTCTATCCCATCCATTCAGGAGCATTTTTTTTTTTAAAAAAAGAACTGAGGAAAGGAACTTGCTGGAAACACCACCATTGTCATAGGAAACTGTGGGCTCATTGTCTAAGCCATCGATCGACTTTTTACTATCCCCACAAATCTGTTGAAAACTGAAGTATTGTACACGTTGTCACAGCCTGGAGACAATGCCTTGTGCATGTTCCCAATTCACATACAAGGTCTTTCATATGTCTCAGAGGACAACACGCACTGAGCACTCAAAAGCAGAGAGACATTGGGGTGGATTCTGCACTAGCATGCTGCCATGTTGCAGGACAAGGTGGCTGTACCCTGTGACCAAAGCATCTACAGATATTCTGTATCCAGGAGCATTTTATTTATTTATTTTTTTTTTTTTTGCGGTACTGGGGATTGAACCCAGGGGCATTCTACCTCCGAGCTATACCCCCAGCCCTATTTTTTATTCTTTATTTTGAAACCGAGTCTCACTAAGTTGCGGAGTGCCTCACTAGGTAGCTGAGGCTGGCCGCGAACCCGGATCCTCCGGTCTCAGCCTCCCGAATGCTGGGATTACAAGCGTGCG
>PVLC010004475.1:0-84757 GCA_004027655.1 Graphiurus murinus
TTTCTCTCTCTTCTGCTAAAACCTTCAATCACTAAGGCTGTTCATATACTGATTTCTATTTCTAAAAAACTCAAAGATGTACAGGTTTAAGACTTCTGGGGTGATATCCAGAAGCATACCAGTGTAGCCATACTGGTTGTTAAACCATCAAAAGGTTCTGTGCTGGCAGGTAAACAGCTATTGTGCTGAGCACCTTGAGTGCTCTCACTAATATCCTGGCCACCTCAGCTTCTCCTCTGGATAACATTGGTCCTTTCCTTGATCTGACAACTAAAGAGGCAGGTTTTGGTACCCTAGATACAAGGGCTGGGCTTGTACTGGAGGAAGAGGAAGCTGTGTCACCCAGGTTAGTAAGGATGTTGAATATCAATCACCCTTCAATGTATTTATTCCCAAGCTAAAACTAACCACAGGATCACTCGTAAATTGAGAGTATGTGAGAGAGCTGCTTAAGTAAGAAATTGTAGATGTTTGGTAAATAGAAAGCTTTTTATATTCTGAGTAAAGATGAGTACAACAAGCCGCAAATTTGTTGACTTTGCATTGTCTTTGTTACCAACCACCGCCAGCCCTTCTTCTCTTAGAGCCATTTGTCACCAGATAATTCAAAGAAACACGAATTTGCATACTGTGCCAGAGAATGTTGGAACAGGGACCAAGGTCTGGAAGGCTGAGAATTTCTCATATGGTATAACAAACCAAAAATGGGCCAGAAACTACTTTGTGTGTGTGTGTGTGTGTGTGTGTGTGTGTGTGTGTGTGTTTTATTCTCCTTTCCTCTGACCATAGGCTCATTCTTCAGAGTATCTTGGTCACCCACCCTTGCAATTGAACCATCCTTGTCTAGATGACTCTATCACAGTTAATCAGTTTTTCCCTCAAAGGAGTGGCTTAAATCACTGGCTGAATCCCCTGGGAGAAGCTATGTTCCTACTTCTGACATGCTCAGAGTTTTCCAATTCTAGTTGTTCGATTCCATCTATGATTTGCCAAGTGACGTCATCGTCCTCCTAAAACATCCTAAGTATTCTGACCAATACACCCATATAGTAAGAAAACAGAAGTGCAGGGGAAATACCTAAGTGTTCTGACACTAACAACCACACATCAAGTCGCTTTGCTCTGGTGTAGACCTAGAAAACATGAAGCTGATCATTAGTTTGGTTTGTTGAACTTGAACTTCAGAGACTATGGAAATAAGTACCCTTACATCCAAAATACTGTCGGCTGAACATTCCTTAAATACAGTTACACTTAAAGTTAGCTTGACTTCTAAGCTGTGTAGCCATTGTATCTTTGTCAGTTGGCAGAACCTTAGGAAAAGAACAAAAAGGGTTTATTATTGAGAAGACTGAACATTGATGGACTAAGCCACAATGAACCAGCCCATGTCTGACATCCTTTCAGGGAACTCTAGTTATTTAGCAATTCATTTCCTGCAGGAACAATTTGCTTCGAGCTTTTCTCTCATCCTCTGAAGAATTTTGAGGTGACAAGCACCTTCTGAGCTAACTCTAGGAGCTTAGAACAAGAAAAGAAAAATCTTGGGAACAGCAGTGGGAAATATTAGCAAGAATGAATAACTCAAGTTTACAAAACAGTAAATGGAGAAACCAGTGATTTCAGATGCTGATCATTTATTTTGACAGGTGTAGTTTATCTCTGCTCATTTATAATAATTATACATTGTGGAGACTCATTATCCTACCCCCCTCCTGTCTCAGTGCTGAGAGCAGTTAAGTATAAATTTGGCAAGTCTGTAGGGGGAGCGAGATAATGGGTGTTAATGACCGAATGGGAAATCTATACTTGAGCCACTGACCGTGAGGGTGGTATGCACGGGTCGTTGAAGGGGTGCAGTCAGACTTTGAAATGGCATTTCTAAACTCTTGTTTTTTGTTTTTTCTCCCATCAATGTTTCTTTGGGATTGAACATATTTGTAGACCCACTTTCCCATTTTTTGTTATTCTCCTCTCACCTACAAACAGTCTTTTGGATTCAGAGTTCATAATATTGGGTTGTGGATCAGATCAATATAGACATTTTGGAAGATCCTGGCATGTTTATTATTTTGATCAAAGAATTTTCTGTGGCATTAAAATACATTAGTTAATCACAAGGATGCTGGAGCCACACAGGTTACAAGCTCTGCTGTTTACTAAAAGTGTTACCTACAACTCAGTTTTGTTGTTCAGTTTATGGGGATAATAACATTATCGACCTGAAAGAGATGTTAGGAGTATTAAATTAGTTAATATGAGTAGAAGTTCTTAGAACAGTGACCGACACATCTTATGCACTGTGTATTTTTATTGTTATTTGTAAAAGGGAGATAGTGACAGTATCTACCTTATGAACTATGCTTTGAGGATTAAATAATATACTTCATACAAAGTTCTCAAGAAAGATCAGTTATGCTTAGTGCCTACTCTGGTTTTGCAATATTAAAATTCTGAGCTCAAGCCGGGCGTGGTGGCGCATGATTTTAATCCCAGCATTTGGGAGGCTGAGACTGGAGGATCTGAGTTCGCGGCCAGACTCAGCTACCTAGTGAGGCACTCCACAACTTAGTGAGACCCAGTTTCAAAATAAAGAATAAAAAAATAGGGCTGGGGGTGTAGCTCGAAGGTAGAATGCCTTTGAGTTCAATCCCCAATACCGCAAAAAAAAAAAAAAAAAAAAAAAAATTCTGAGCTCAGAAGGATCTTAGAGCAGAAACTTCACATTATTACATACAGCATTTTGTAGAGTTTAGTCCAATGAATGTATTCTTAGTGTCCATTCTTGTCCCAGTCTTGGGAATGCAAAGATGAACCTATGATCCTGACCCTCAGAATGGGAAGGAAGATGAATAAGCAAATCCTTTGCTAGGGCCAGAAGAGACCTTGAGAGACCCTCCACCCCAGACAGGATTGAAGATAAAATATACACTGCCTGCTTTTGAAATGCACACTAAAAAGGCTATTCTCTAAGACCCTTTAGAACCATTTAAATAACCGATCTCTGTCTCCATTTTTTTTTTTTTTTTTTTTTTTTGCGGTACTGGGGATTGAACTCAGGGGCATTCTACCTCCGAGCTACACCCCCAGCCCCATTTTTTATTCTTTATTTTGAAACCGAGTCTCACTAAGTTGCGGATTTCCTCACTAGGTAGCTGAGGCTGGCTGCGAACCCGGATCCTCCGGTCTCAGCCTCCCAAATGCTGGAATTACAAGCGTGCGCCACCACGCCCGGCTCTTTCTCCATTTTTACTCTATCTCTCTCTTCCCATAAATGAGATTCAGGTCTTCCCACTTTATACAGATGAAGCGTACTTTGTTACCTCTTCAACATTTGCTCTGATTTTGCTTTCAAGTCTATAGACTCAAGACTGCCATTTGCACACACAGCATCTTTGTTCAAATTTATGGAGGGCCGTCTTTGGTCTTTAACTTACCCTGTTGACCTCTCAACTCTGGGTAGCTCTGCAGGCTGTGGTATCCTACAGCATCTCTGCTTCAAAGCCTCCTCTGCTCAAGGGAAGCAGGAAGTGACTTATAGAGAGAAAGGTTTTGCAGAAAGTCTAGGTATTGGAGCTGTTGCCAGTGACTTTTTTTGTCCTCTGTCCTCACCCACTGTAATCAGGATCCCTCCACCCCCTGTCTCCTCACACAGGAATTCAGGCCACTTTGGGGGAAACCATAAAGGAGGCACTCTTCCCTCTAGCTTTGGCTCTTACCATTCATCTCTACCACCTGGAATCTGCTACTGGTCCATACAACTTCTCTGACATCATGAGGGTGCCTAGGTCCAGTCAAGAGTGGCAGGACCCAACTCTTCCCAAATCTCCAATTCTTAGAGGGGGAGGTCTATAGAGATGTGAGAAAAGACATCCCATGATGTAATCCATCAGAGTATTTAAGGAGACCCGGAAATCACTGAACTCCTGGAAAGACCATTGCCATCTGCCTCTCTGCCCTAGACTGTCCATCAGCTTAGTCCCTAAAGAAGGTCCACAGTGAAACTTGTACATTCAGCTTCTCCTTCAAGACCCCTGCACTGATCCAATTGTGCCTTCCATCTCTGGCTACCTCAGTCACCAACACACTCCCAAACCTCTCTGGTCATCCCCCATCCCCTGGATGCATCTCAGAACTGCCCCATGTATCCACCAACTTGGGCCCCTTTTCATACCCTTTCCCCAGTCCCTTTCACTCTGTTCTCTCTGTCTCTCTGTCTCTCTGTCTCTCTGTCTCTCTGTCTCTCTCTCTCTCTCTCTCTCTCTCTTTCTCTCTCTTTGTCTCTCTCTTTCTCTCTCTCTCTGTCTCTGTCTCCCTCTGTCTCTGACTCTCTCTCCCTCTCTCTCTCTCTTTATCTCCCTCTCTCTCTCTCTCTCTCTCTCTCTCTCTCTCTCTCTCACACACACACACACACACACACACACACTCCACATTCTACCTCTGTTACCTCTCTCCTGTGTGTCCCCTTCCCTTCCCTGATATGACTCTTCTGTGAAGACCACCTCTCTGGTAGCCCTCTCAAGAGCTGGGTGATATTCTCTATCCACCGAGGATCACTAGGCTAGGAGGCCAGGCATGTCCTGGGAGCTTCTCATGTCTCTTCCAGACCTACCTCCATTCTGAAGGTACCGCCCTGAAAAGCTACCTTCCCATCATGACATGGTGACAAGTAACAAGACTGCTTCCTCTTGACTCTTCCTGATCTACCTATCAACTTTCATATCCCCCCACATCTTCTGTCTCCCTGCTGAACAGTAGCTGAACTGGTCCAGCTGTTGCTCAGGGCAGGTGTAGCTGTGCACTGCATCCCATCCTGCCCCCAGGTGCAGGCTTTGCTACTCCTTCATTTATCTCATCTATTCCTTGCATTATCAACTTCTCTCTTTTATTGACTCATTTCCATCTTCATGTCCACATGGGGGAAATAACTACAACATTTACACAAAATTAAACAAATTATCCTTAAACTTTGTTTCCCATTCCAGACCAAGTAATTTCTTTGCTCCTCTTTAAAATAAAATTTGTATTTTTTCTATACTTGCTACAGTCCACTCAACCCAACCACTCTACGTCTCTCTCTTCTTCATCTTACTCCATCTGCCTCCCCTCCTCCCTCTGTCTGCACTGAAATTGCCATTTTCAGGGTTACCAGTTGTAATGGGTTGGATTTAGAATGTCTGTCTAGCCCTCAGGGAAACAAGGTAGCAACTTTGGAAGGGGGCTTGGTTGCTAAGGAGGGGACCTCTGGGGGTGTGGCCTTGGGGATTATATATCTTTCCTCTTTCTCCCTACTCACTCTCTGTTTCTAGCATCCCTGATATGAGAACAAAGCTTGAGCATGCACTCTGCTTTCCACCACCATGTCCTGAGCTTGAGACTCAGTCATCACATCGACTGAACCTCAAATCTCAAAGACAAACTGTGAGAAAATAAATCTTCCTTCTTCTAAGTTGTGTGGTCATGTCTTTTGCATTATAGCAGTGAGAATGTTGACCCAGACACCAGCTATCTTGGTTTCATGGCCAACTTTTGGTCTTCGTCTTACTTGGCCTCTCAAGATCATTAGGCACCATAGGCCTTTCTCTTCTCCAAAGCATTTCTTCACTTGACTTCTGAGGCACCCTACACTGTATTGTCCCTTCACTCCACTTCTCAGCCCTCACCCTTTTTAAAATCTGTATCTGTTTGTTTGTTTATTTATTTATTTATTTATTTATTTATTTATTGTTGCATTGTAGTCATACATCTTTGTTAGGTACAAATTGGTAAAGGCATACGTGCACACATTTTTCATTTAACCCTTCCCCAATTCCTGCCCTACTCCCTTGCCCTCCCTCCTTCTCAAGTTCAGTTTAGTGCATGACTTTGATATGTTTGTGAAAGTACATCATGTACATTAGGGTTCCCCTCCTCATCACCTTCAGTTAAGTCATCTTCTTTGCTTATCTAAGGTTTTTTTTTCTTCTTTATCTGGAGTCCCTCTTATGTCCCACTTTCTCCCTAGCTTCCACATATTAAGGAGAGCACATGATTTTTTACTTTTTGTGACTGACTAATTCTCATTTAGCATAATGTTTTCCAGTTCCATCCATTTCCCTGCATATGACATGATTTTGTTCTTCTTTATGGCTGAGTAAAATTCCATTGTGTACATATCCCATAGTTTTGTAATCCATTCATCTGTTGATGGACATCTTGCTCAGACTTCCTTTTTAAAAAAGGACCATGTGAAGTTTATTGATTTGACTTCAAATTCATTTTGTTTTTTATTGGTGTATTCTCATTATAGGTCATAATGAGGTGAAACACACACACACACACACATACACACACACACATACACACACACACACACAGAGCACTAGCTGTGTTTCTCTCCAAGTCCCACCCAATTCCCTCCCCATCCCTGTACATGATATTAAAATTGGTATTGATAACTTCATATGTGAACATAGCATTATTTGAACTGTTTATTTGAACTGTTTTATTCATCAAGTTCCCCCCTTTCACCTTCCCACCTTCCTCCCCAAATCCCTTTTCTCTATTCTACTAGTATCTCCCTTATTTATCTGAAGTCCCTTTTGTTTCTTAATTTCTCTCTAGCTTCCACATATGAGTGAAAAAATATGGCTCTTTACTTTATGGGACTGGTTAATCTTTCTTAGTATAATATTCTCTTGTTCCATCCATTTTCCTGCAAATGACGTAATTTTGTCCTTTTTTATGGCTGAGTAAAATTCCATTATGTGTCTATATCATAGTTTCATAATCCATCCATCTGTTGATGGACACCTAGTCTGATTCCATAGTTTGACTCTGTAACTTCTCAGCCTCTTTAACTGGTCTTTACTCCTCTTCCTAACTCTTCATGTATTGCAACTTCCCAGTTCACAGTTCTATCTACTTTCATTTCCTTTCTGAACTCACCTAGATGTGTGGAATTAGGACTCCTCATCTTTTCTCTATTCTCCTCTCTCCCTTGATCAGAATTGTACATCCAGCCACCTATTTTAGATTGCTATCTATTTTAGATTCACTTAAAAAGGTTAAAGTGTAAGCTTCAGAAACAAATCTTTCAGCTCTCTCTTCTAGTCTACTTCTGCCTCATCAGTAATGGCATCTTCATGTTGTCCAGGCTCCAAACTCTAGGAGTTTCTCCTCACATCCACATTTCCTTCACCCCCAGACCCAACCCAACATCAAGCCCTATTGACTTACTTTCCAAAATTCATCCCCAATAGATCACTTTTAATCATCTCGTCTGTGACCATTCTAATCCAACATGTTGTGATCTCTTGTGGCAAAATGAGAGTTTCCTGATTGATTTCCCCATTCTCCTCTTGCCACCTGCCTTTGGTTCTTCACACAACAGCTGGGTAATCTTTTAAAACTATAAATCAGTTTATGATGCTCTTTTGCTCAAAGCCCATTAAGAACTTCCCATGACATCCAGAATAAAACCCCAAACACCTTTTCATGTTCCCAAAGGCTTATATGATCAGCCCCCTGGTTTCTCTACCTACCCATCTCCTCTCCTTCGGTGTCTACAATGACATTTCCTTCATGTTTTTGCACAGCCTGCTCCCACACTTCATTTTGGTCCCTACTCAAATGTCATCTCTTTAGAGAGACCTTTCTTTCCCACTCTTCTTGAAACAGCACATTTCATCATTCTTATTTCCTTTGTTTTCTTTATAGCATTTACTCTGAATTTTTTATATATCTGTGATTAAAAGACCAATGTAATTCATGTTAACAGACTAAGAAAAGCCATATGCTATGGTTTGAGTGATGGCATCCCTTCTAAAATTCATGCTGAAACTTAATCCCCAATGCAACAGTATTAAGAAAGCTGATTAAGTTATGAGGACTCTTCCCATATAAATGGGACTGGCACTTTTTAATAAAAGGGCTCAAGACTGGAGGGAGTTCTCTCTTAACTTTTTATCTCTCTGTCACGTGATATCACACCCTCCAGAGAATGCAGTAACAAGGTACCATCTTGGAAGCAGAGAGAAGCCCTCACTAGACACCAATTCTACCAACACCTCAATTTTGCACTTCCCAGCCTTCAGAACCATAAGAAATAATTATCTATTGTTTATAAATTACCTAGCCTGTAGTATTTTGTTATAGCATCACAAAAGACTAAGATACCATATGATCATTTTCAAAGATACAAACATGCATTTGGCAAAAATCAATGCCTAATAATGACAAACTGTCTGCAACCTACCAATTGAAGGGAACTTCCTCAATCTGCTCAAAAGCATCTATAAACCAGGTATGGTGGCACATGTCTGTAATCCTAATACTTGGGAGACTGAAACAGGAGAATTGCAAGTTTGAGGCCAGTCTCTACAATTTAGCAAGACTCTCAGCAACTTAGTGAGAACCTCTTTCAAAATGAAATAAATGCTTAAAATGGGATGGGGGTGTAGCTTGGTGGCAGAATGCCCCTGAGATCAATCACATTTCAAAGATAAAATAAAATAAAGGGCATCTATAAAAACTTTATACCTAATATCTAATAGTGAGATACTGAATGCTTTTTTTCCCTTCAGATCAGGAATAAGGCAAGTATGTCCACTGTTACCACTCTATTTATTATTGTCCCAGATGTCTTAGCCTTTGCAATATAGTAAGCTAAACAATAAAAGGCATAGAGATCAGAAAGGAAAAAAATAAAAATGTCACCATTTGCAGATATCATGATTATTGACATACTAAAGCAGAATAAATTTACAAAATACCTACTAGAATTAGTAATGAGTTTAACAAGTTTGCATGGAATAAGGTTAATATAAAAAACTATTTTATATATTAACAACAATCTGCCAATATATAAAATTAGAATTTAAATTTATATTTAAAATCTTTAAAAACAGAAAACAATTAAAACTAAATTCAACAAAAGTCAAGATATGTGCACTAAAATTATAAAGCATTGCTAGGAGATAAAAATAACCAAATACATAGAAACAGATGCCACATACAAAGTTTGGAACCCTTAAACTTACATTTTTTTATTTATGTTTGTTGTCTGTGTCTCCTAATAGAATGTATGTTCTTTGAGGGCAGGGACTTTTTTCTGCTTCATTTTCTGATATACCCTTAGGATCTATTAACAGTGTCTGGCACACAATCACTGCTTATTAAACATTTATTGGATGAATGACTATACTAGGCTCCCAAACAGCTTTGATTTTGCTTCCTCTCATAAAGTTTCTCATGAGATAAAAAAAATTCTGTCTTGTTTATATAGATCTCTAGTCATTGGGATCAAAACTAGCTCCTCTAGCCAGGAAGATGGAGAACCCCCTAGCCCCTTCATAGGTATCATTTCCTCTACTGCCCCTGGTCCCCACCAACAACTCTAGTCTCCACTGTTAGTCTCTAAACAGGAGCTGCCAGAGTAGATGGAACCCACAGATTCATTGCCAGACAAAATATAGTATTAGAACAGGTGGTGTCTGCCAGGGGTAGACAAGAATGGACTCAGGTCTAGGTGCAGAGTTGGATAGGGCTGGGTAGACACCTCCATACAATTAAAAGCCAGAAATCTGGCCACAGAGGGGAAGTTATATGTGATGTTTCTCAGGGGGAAGGTGCAGTTTAGATCTGGGAGACACCCCCCCCCCCTTCCACACAACACCACTAAATGAAGTCAGAAGCTAGATAGATTCTGGAATAGGATAGGAAGGGACAACAGCAGAAAATTTTGTTAGGACCAGGCATGACCTTCTTCTGGGGAGCAAAGGATGACTTACATAGAAAGAATTGTAAACCCCAAAGGGCTTGAAGTCAGATATGAGTTTAACAGCTAGTTGCAGGAATGGAAAAAGCTCTTGCTTTCCCTGAAGTGCAATTTATTTCTCCGTGAAATATAAATTTTAATATTTGCCATGCACACCTCATAGAATTATTGTGATGATCAAATGAGATAAGGTGGGTACCATGGAGAAATTATTGTTATCTATCAGCCAGCCTTATCTTTCTTAAGGTTCTGAAGAATACCCAAATTTAGGTCTTCATGTTCATTATTTAATTTGAAGTGAATTCCTCTAATATGAGATCCTTCCACATTCAAATATAAATATAAAATCTATTTTTGCTGCTGAATATATGATTTTAGGTAGGATAATTCATGTCTTTGGTTACCTACAATAGGACTTAAGACTGTTAGTGACTATACTGCCTTCTCATGCAGTTGAAAACCATCTTTTCTAATCCCTTTTCTTTAATTTCACACTCAGGCTTGTTTTCCAGCTATATAACCCCTGTCAGAGTCTCTTTTATAAATTATCTACATTTTTAACAAGACTGAGCACCAACTAAATATAAGATTCCAACAAAGAATCACCCAATACCTGGAATAAAGACAGAATTAACTCAAAATAATTACATCCATAAATCTCCCATTTAAAAATCTCAAGATTGATTTACCTTTAGCTACAGCATTAAGTAGTTGGATCAGGTTCAGCTTGAGTTTGTAATGAAATCTCCCTGGTAAACTCAATTATTAAACAACAAAAAAAGATGCCTTCCTTGCTTCCTTGTTCATATGATAGCAAGCCCAAAATTACCTAGAAAGCATCGTTAAAATTAACTATACATTGCACCAAAATAGAATATTTAACAGTATTGAGTGCTTTGCCTCTCATTACATAGAATAACTGTAAGTAGGTCAAGTCAATGACAAGAAATGTCACATCACTCCAGAGCATCTCAGATACGTAATCTCTGAGATACGAAATCTCAGAGATTTCACAACAAATCTTACCTTTTGCCTTGAACATTTGTTCCACGACGTTGTTGTTTCTCCGTAGATTTATTGACTTTAGATTGGTTTGTGACTTCATCTATAAGTGGCAATTCACACACTATGATTTTCCAGGGACTGGCAAATTCAAACCCACTGTTTCTGTAGATGTGAAGGTAGAAAAGCAAGACTTAGATGCACGGAGGAAGAGAAGGACATGTTTCTGACTTGTCTAGATTCTAAATGATCCTGAAACATGAGCCATATGGCTGAGGCCTCAACGCCAGGATGTGGCCGAGCTGGGATTTTAACTCAAGTCAGACTCTAAACATTGTTCTTTTCTACAGCAACGGCGCTGTCTCTTGTGGGAGGAATCACATGATGCTTAGAAAGGGTTTGGATAGAAACGAGTGGCAACCAGAAATGTTAGAAAAAGCCATTTCATACAATGGCTTGAAATAGTCTGTCCTCATTTGATATAGGGATTTGTGATGGTCTTCATGACCCTTCTCATCAGTCACACACAAAACCATTGGCTGGATTGCTTAGAGCCTGAAAGAAATCAGAGAAATGCAATCAATCAGTCAAATAGTTTTTGAGTGTCTTCTGTTTGCTCAACACTATACTGGACTCTGTGGGAAATGGTAGCTCACACATCAAAGTTCTTTGGAAAGCAGGAAGTGAATGTGAAATCGTTATTAATAGAGAAAAACTGCACGAGGTGGCCCAGCTTCAAAGAACATACCCTCTTAATGTGGGGAAGGAGGTGTACAAGTAATAATAGATCATCATTATTATAAACAGTGCATAAAATTCACTTAATTAGTGATTAGACCAGGAACTAACAAACTTTCTGTAAAGGGCTCATGTTGCACGATTATTTCGAATCTATACAGAAACATGTTCTTCCCTTTACTCCTGTGTCCAAGTCTCACTTTTCTACCTACAGCTCTACAGAAACAATGGTTTGGAACTTGCCAGTTCCCAGAGAATCATATCATGTGAATTGTTGTTTATAGTTGTAGATGAGGGCTCAGCCCTATCTAAATATTTTAGGTTTTGTAGTTCATACCGATGTATTTTGTAGAGATTCAAGGCTGATGTTGTAGTGTGACAAGAAATATAGACAACACATAAAGGGATGAGCAGGGATATGTTCCAATAAAATTTTATTTGCAAAATCAAGTAATCAGCCAGATTTGATCCACATGCTGAACTTGGCCAAGCCCTGCTTTAGACACAGCGTGAGAGAAGGCTCCAGAAGACATAATTCTTGGACATCCAGGGAAGATTTAGATATGACCACATTCTTCTTTCAGGGATGACTCCTCTGTCAGGCACTTATTGAATTCTGAAGCCCTCAATGCTTAACACAAAATACAATGGCCCCTTGGAAAATTGGTTCTCATACTGTTCTGGCCACCTGGAAGCTTTGGGAAATCCTGATGCTCAGAACGTACCCCAAACCAATCAAATCAGGCTCTGTAGGGGTGAGATCTAGATTTCAGTAGTTTGAACCGTTTCCAGATGGTTCCAAAGTCCAGCTATGTTTGAAAGCCACTGATCTCAGTCTGATATTGTTACCGTGTGTCATATATTAGTAATATAAATATATAACTTTATATAAATATATGAATGGTATCTCCTGCAGTTGTACAAGGGGACAGGCCTGGGATAAAGCTCATTGATTAACTGAATGAGTGCCACTAACTAAATGATTTACCACATACTTACGGAACAACTTCCTGGTGCCAGCCACTTTTGTAGACCCTGATGAAACCTGAAATGGAACAGGTTAACTACAGAAAAACCACAAACCTGCTCTTGGTTTTATCAAATTCTGTTGTATTTTCTTTTCTTTTTTAACTGTTAAAACAATAAATATTCTTGTTTGGTTTGGTTTGGTAGTGAGGATTGAACCCAGTGGTGCTCTACCTCTGAGCTTTACCCCCAGCCCTATTTTCTTTTTTATTTCGAAACCAGCTCTCACTAAGTTGTTGAGGGCCTCACTAAGTTGCTGAGACTGGCTTCGAACCTGTGATTCTCCTGTCTCAGCCTCCCAAGTACTGGGATTACAGGTGTGCACTACCACGCCTGGCTGAAAACGGTAAGTATTTATTAATTCATACTACTTCTGAGGTTCAGACATTTATTGGGTGATTCTGGCTCAGGATTTTTAAAAATTTTTCTTTATTTTTATTGGTGCATTTCAACTTTACAGAGTGGTGGGTTTCATTGTGACATATTTGCAGATATATAAAAACACAATCTAAAATTTCTCTGTCTCCTTCTTGTCTCTATTAGTATTTAACAAAAGCTTTTGAAAATGCCAGCCTATCTTCGCCTTGCTGACGGAAGCACTTTCTTCCATATGCCACTTAGAATACAGCTAACATTTATTGAGCACCTATCACCTTGCACAGGTATAACGCATATGGTATCATAGCAACTCTGCGATCATGTTGACTATGTTCCTTTCTAATTTGCATAGGGTCAAACGGTTTTTGTGAGTTGCCTGAGGTTACCTGAAGAGTCAAAGCAAAGGGAGAATCTATCTGATCTGCTGAATTTCTAAGCATTGACCACTGAGAAGTACTGGCTGGGTTACCTCCTCAAAAGACCTCGCCATCCACTGAAATAATAATGAATAAATGAGAGGACAACATTTCCTTTGAGCCAGACCACTAATTACTGGGGGAAAAAGTGTCCCCCTGGGCTCGATTTTAGAATGACAATGGAAAATAATAAAGACAAAATTAGTTAAGAATTCCTGTCATTGGCAACCTCTGTCCATCTGAAGTGTTTCATTCCTAAATGTTTCTCTATTCAAATCTTGTGATCTGCATTTTAAATTAAGAAGAAAGCTGTTTCATTAAAAACAGCACCTTGAGGAATGTGCAGCAGATTCAGGATAAATGCCACTATTTCAGTGAGGAATTCCATTTCCTTCTAGCTTCCTCCAGCATCTAAGACAGAATGAACAGCTTTCTCCTGTCTGTGTCCAGAGTACTTTACTCCTAGCCAGAGAATAAAGTTCTTATCACAGCTATTTCAAATTATGATCGTTCTTCACTTTTCTGCCTCCCACATTACACTGTAAATCTCATTATGAGCAGATGTAATACCATATTAGCCTATATTAGTATCAGCATATCCTCAACCTAGCATAGGGCCCAGCACAAAATAGGCAGTCAATTAAATTTTTGTTCTGTTCCAAAGACAGTACTTTGAACAACTAATACTAATAGCTTCTTGGTTTTGAGGTCTAATTATGTATTGGGCATTGTTTCATACATTTGGAAGGCTTTGGTTCCTTTATTCTCAAAGTTGTAATATTTCACATCATTTTTCTGATCAGACAGGACATTTTCTGCTGAGGTACCAACTACCCTTTTTGGGAATAGCTCATTATGCATGATCATGGTAGAGACAGTATCTACCTTCAGTGATGGTGGTCACAGAGGCCTCTTTTTATCCCAGTAGACCCAGCAGCAGCCATAGTGGAGGACTTTGAATCTTGCCCCAGTGACCCTATGATATAAGGTCATTGGATTTGGAGGTGACCAGTGACCAGTTGGAGGTCCTATTGATGCTGGCAGCACCGATGCCTCTAAAGAGACCATTGCTTCTGTGCCATCTTTCTGCAGTTTCCTCTTCCTAGATTTCTGGCATCTTCCCAAACCTTTACTAGTTTTCCACACTGGTCTTGCAGCCTCTCATTGACTCAGTAAGTGTCCGAGGTACTTTAATGAATTGCTATTTTGGTTAACTTTGCTGAATCTGTTTATGCTGACTGCAACCATGAGTCTCGAGGGATCCTCCATTTTGAAGATGAGAGGGTAGGCTGCTTTTCCATGGCCACACAGCTCATAAGAGAGAAACAGGGATTTCCTGTGTTTTCTTTTGTTATAAAGCCCATGCTTTCCACCCACAGCCCTAATTTGCAAACGGAGAGTGCACAATACCTTTGCTATTTATGATGCTGCGGCTGGTATTTCAGAGTTGATGGTTTTCTTCCTTTCATTTCAGGATCCACTTAACTCCTTATTGCTTTGGTATTCTTATGGGTGTAAATACCTCAATCTGGTGCCTGATGCTTAGCAGGTACTTACCTCTAAGAAGCTGATAATTCTTTTGTCCATTTATTTCTAGCACTTATTAAGGTTTATTATGTGACTAGCATTGTGGTAGTTACTGTATCTGCAACATCTGATCTAACCATCCAACAATTGTAGGAGAAACAGCTAATTTTTATCATTTTCATTTTATAGACGAATAAATGGAGGCTCAGGAAGATTATTTATCCTTTCTAAAGGTCATGCAACTGGTACGTATTGGGCCTAGGATTCATCAAAACTGACCTTTAAATAGATGCTTGAACTTTTAAACTTTCTTGAATCACTAAATTTGATCCGAAATCTGTATATTCCAAAAAAGAGTCACTTTGTGATATTTCTAGGTTGAAAGGAGACTTAGTTGTCCTTACTGCTGCAGATAGCTAGCTCATGCCCATTGGTATTTCACTCACTCCACAAGATCTGCCTTGATAACTCTAACCTCATGTCAAAGATTGGAAGAAATTTCTTTTAGGACCAGCAAAGCCTTGGGTAAATGGTTCTTTTCCCTCCAGCATGAATCAATGACGGTAGAAAAGCACTGTGCAATCATATTTTACATATCATTTTATCTATGGATTAGTGTCTTGATGGTGTTTTTAATTATTTAAACATATTGAGGAAAAGGTACAAAATGGCAGGTTTTTCCTTTCTCTTGCACTTTTCTGTCTCTGATGGGCTTTCCATGAAAGTCACCTGGGGTTGTTTACCTAGGAAATGGCCGGCAGACGGGGACTTTTAGATTGATCACCAGATTTATGGCAGGAAGGTAAGTCGTGTGATGTGAATTTAGTTGCTTCTAAGTGGAAGAGTAGAAATTGCTGAGCATTAAAAATAGAACCACTGCAACTTCCCCCTTGATTCCTTAATTTTAAAGATTAAACAATATTCCTTCAGGAAATCAAAGATATTTATACTTACCTCCAGTGCAAGGGTGTCAAATAATTCCATGACCATCTCAGAATTCATGATTATAAGGAGATACCAAATTCAAGGTGTGTGTATGTGTGTGTGTGTTTGTGTGTGTGTGTTTGTGTACATGCACATGTGTGATAGAAACAAAGTCAACTACTTCTTATGTTAGTGAAAAATAAGGTGTCTCCAATATCTTCACAAGGACGGAATTAATTTCTATGCAGCTTGTTGATCTCTCTGAGAAGTACCATTACTTTATCCATACAGCGTGGTGTTGTCATAGAATCTGAAAATAGAGAGGGAGAATATTCCCTAAAACCAACTCAGGCGCTAAAGCACTGTTATCAATATGATAAACAGAGGAATTAAATTTTATCAGAATGAACAGGACTGATCAAATTTGGAATTTCTTAATAAAAAAGAAATGCCAAGCTCTTTAAAGAAGTGTGTGGATAGCAAAGACTAACATTTGCCAACTAGTAACCATGAGCTAGGTACTTTCATTTTATATCTCATTTAATCCCCCAAAGAAAAAGGTAAATATTAGTATAATAATTTTTAAAATTTTGTTCCACACTATTTATTGAGCACTTTCTGTGTGTCTGCACCAAGTTTCAAAGAGATAAGTAACTTATTCAGGATTAGAATTCATTTTTTGTTATACTTCTTTTCCTGATCAGTACATTATTTTTCTCTAGGGTATTTTTATATAAGAAAAGAAAAGTGGAAAGTTAAACAACTAATGTGGAGATGTTATTCTAAGTTACCTAATTTGCAAAGCTCAGATGCCCATGCATGCACACACACAACTTGCTATTTTTTTCTAAGACTTCTGCTAGTAGGTTAAAATCACCTTGAAAATTGCCTTTTATCTTGAATTTGCCTGCAATGATAGAGGAATGGATTATTAATAAAAGCCGCAAACTTTTATTAAGTATTTATGTGTATTGGGTACTGTGCTGAAGGCATAATCTCCTTTAATCCCAATGCAACCCTATGAGGAGAAACTGTCATTCCCCGCATCAAAGAGGACAGGATTAAGCATTAGAGCAATTAGGTGACTTGCCCAAGGTCACACAGCAGCAAGTGACTCATTCCTTTAATCATTTTTTTTTTAAAACCTAGGTCTCATTGTTATTATTGCTCCAATATTTGCCTCTCCTCTGAACTAGAGCTGACTTTCTCAGCCATCAGGTGGTAATGAACATCAACAGTTCTGAAGGAAAATGATGGGGGGGAAAATTGAAAATCCTCCACATTTACACATTTTCCCTGCAAATTAAGAAATTAACATTATTCAATGTTATCAGAAGAACACCTTGATTCCAAGTACAGAAGGTGTTTTGCTGCTGTAAGTTTTGCAAATCAACATGCAGTGTAGAATTCTCAGGTATATTCATGTCCCCAGGAGATAGACTTTTTGTGTTCCCTAACATAGTGTCAAGGCAGATACCACTCAGCGTGGGGCGGGGCATTAAACAGGCTAATGCCCTGCAGGACCTAGAAGACTACTTAGCTGAAAATGAACACTGACACACGGTAATACTGCATTAATAATTATAATTTGTTTATATAATAATGATATAGCAGTGCTATTGATTTGGAGATTCAACCACTTTTCTCTCATCCCCTGTGAAAAATAAGCCAGTGGCTCTGAAAGTCTCCTGCCAAAGCTTTATTCCTTTCCCTTTAGGTTTGGATGCTTCTAAGGCACACCCTGTCCTGGGAGGTTGTCAGTGCTGTGTACCCCAGAGAGGATGAGAGACTTCAGAGTAGGCTTTAACTGGAGGGAAGGGAGGAAAGATCACAGGTGCAGAATGTTAGAACGGGGAGGGGGGGGGCTTTGGGAGCATGAGTCTCACCTCCTTTCCACCTGATGGATGATCTTTCTTTTTGAACATTTGTTCCTGTCCCCACCATGAGTGAGGATGTGCATGACCGTGTGTGTGTGTGTGTGTGTGTGTGTGTGTGTGTGTGTGTACCTAACTGACTTGACTGACATGTGTGTTGAGGAGTGTTCCAGCCACTAGTGCTGCATAACAAATCACCCCGCGTTGAGTGGTATAGAACAATGACCATTTTGTTCAGGTCATATATTACAGCATGTGGGTCAGGAATTCAGGCAGGGCACAAAGGGGATGGCCTCTCTCGGTTCCACACTATCTGGACCTTTGCTTAGGGACACTCACAGTTCTGATTAATGATGACTCAGACACCAGAGAGCTAGAATCATCTAGAAGCTTCTTCATCTACCTGGTTCCAGGGCTGGGATGACTCAAAATCTGTAGGTAGGTAGCTGGGCTTCTCAACAGAGCACTTATAGAACACTTATGTGTGGCCTCTCCTATGGCATGGCCTTCTCATAGCCTGGCTCATTTATGAGAGGAGGCGTCTCTAGACTAAGCAATTCAGGAAAACCAGGTGAGAGCCCCCTGGCCTTTTCTGACCTAGGCTTGAGAGTCAATTACTCCTGCTGCATTCTACTGGTTACAAGCATGTCCTAAGCTCCCCTTGGGTTTCAAGGGGAGGGGTGGTAGATCTTCCCTCTAGATGGTGGAATGTCAGGGTCACCCTGGAGAAGAGGATGCGGAATAAAGGTATTGGAAAGATTATAATCTAGCCCAATGAAGAAAGCAGAAATTTAAAGATTTCCTGCCAGACCTTTAAAACCTCTCTACTCTCCAGGTCCCTGGGTCCCTCTCTAGGCATCTTCAGTTCTAGCTCCTAGTAGAGTGAAGTGAGCTCATGGACTCTCAAAGCCTCCCATCCAAGCCTGGTCCCAAGAGGGGCAGGTCCACTGGTCAGGTTCCTCCCTGCAGCAGGTTCCCAGAGGGAATCAGGTGGCTTTGTGGAGACCCAGGGTGACCACTGGACCTTTTTTTTTTGGGGGGGGGTCTTGATCCAGCATGGCTGACATGGGGAATGGTTGGGAATGAGAGGGAGCCTGAACAGGTGGACTGAAATAAATGCTCACTTTCATTGGCAATAAAAAGGAAGAAAAATTGGGAAGGAAGTAAAATTGCGTGTGTGTAGAATCCTATATAATGCTGTGCCTGGAAAGAATTCTCCTGCATCAGCACCCCTTTAACAAAGAAGGGGTGCTGATGCCTACTGTGTGCCAGGCACTCTGATAATTACACTTACAGATTTTCTATCAGAGAAAACTTGATCCAGGTCAAGTTTTCACACAAACATAAATGTCAGAGTCTGAATTATAAGTCATTTCTTGGGAATCTAGGTCTTGCCATCTTGTCACTAAAGCAACTTCTTTAAAAAAGCATTAAAGAAGCCGGGCGTGGTGGCACACGCTTGTAATCCCAGCATTCGGGAGGTTGAGACCGGAGGATCCGGGTTCGCGGCCAGCCTCAGCTACCTAGTGAGGCACTCCGCAACTTAGTGAGACCCGGTTTCAAAATAAAGAATAAAAAATAGGGCTGGGGGTATATCTCGAAGGTAGAATGCCCCTGAGTTCAATCCCCAGTACCTCAAAAAAAAAAAAAAAAAGCATTAAAGATCTCTCTTGTCAGAAAATACTACATTAAAAATATAAAAGAGACTAGAAAGGAACTGTTACAGTTGAAACACGGATAGGAGATTAGGAATCCATGCAGCTGGTCTTCCTTTTTACCCCAGCGGCAACCCTAAAGAGTCTGGGGAAACCCTGGGGGTTACATGAAGCACTGTTGGAGAACCCAGTTATCTAATATCTTCACTAGCCATAGACAAGACTTCATAATTGTCCCCGAAGGATCTTTGTTCATATGCCGAACCTACCCAGAGTGTTCCTCTGCCTTCATCTTTCCGAGTCTTATTGATTCTCCCAGGCCATCTTCCTAGGGAGACTTTCCCTGGGTGCTTTCTTTTCAGTCTACACTCTTTCCTTGAGAAATCTATGGTAATTCCAAGGGTCCATGTAACCGCCACATAGTATGATTTTTTTGACTTATTACATTGGTTCATCATTCCAGATATCTTTGCGTTTCTGACTTGCATGTCTATAATTCTACTAGATATTGCCACATGAGTGTTAAGGATGCACAATTTAATATATCCACAATACATTGAATCTCCATTATCCTCCCATTTCCAAATATTCCAAACAAGGAAATCTTTGCATTTTCTAATATTCCTTATAAATAGTACCACTGTCTATTCTGATCATCTTCAGATGGTTTCCAAGACTCATGACCCATGGACAAGGCTAAATTTTATTTTAATTTTTGTGGTACTAGGGATTGAACCCAGAGACATTCTGTTTCTGAGCTGTACCCCCAGCTCCCCGCCTTTTTTTGAAAGCAGGGTCTTCCTAGGATGCCAAGAGTCTCACTAAGCTTCTGAGATTGGTCCTCAGCCTCCCACGTTCTGGGACTACAGATGTGTGCCACCGTGCCCAGCTCCAGATTTTATTTTGATTATGAGCACTCTTCAATACCAAATGTCTATAAAAGAGAGAGCAGATGACATTTCAGCTTGAGGTAGAGTGTCGAAATGACCAACCTGCATTTAAATAAAGAGGTACTGACCACACACTCCTCCTCAAGCAGACTAGATTCCTAGTGGGAAAGGAGACCCCAGGAGTCAAAAGACACTGACACATATTTTCTGATATATTTCAGTGTAAGTTGGGAACTGGAGACAATTCCTGAGATTTGACAGTCTGGGTTTCCTCTAACCTTGGGAGATTTTAGTATCATTCTCATGCATAGGCTTGTTCTTGGGGTGACCAGGAACTTCTCAACTAGACGTAACCTTCTTGAGGTTGGCAGTCAGGACATGGTCTAATCATTCACTGCTATGCTTTGTGTATAATTGCTTCTCAACAAATATATGAGATTGACTTGATGACATCGTTCCACACATAATTGAAGAATAAAGCTGTTACAATAATATGATTCCATATTTGGGTATAAATTCACCTGCTTAGAGGAAATGGCACCTAAAATAACTGAACATAGCAGGTGCAGTGTCGCACTTCTGTAATCCCAGTACTTGGGAGGGTGACAGGAGGATTGCAGGTTCAAGACCAGCCTCAGAAACTTAGCAAGATGCTCAGCTACTTTATAAGATCCTGCTTCAAAAAATAAATGAATAAAAGATAAAAATAAAAGGGCTGGGTGTGCAGTTCAGAGATAGAATGCCCCTGGGTTTAATCCCTAATACTGAAAATAAATAAGTTACTAAATAATAAAATAACTGAACACTTTGCATGAGTAGACCTTAAATTTCTATACCCCAGTGCATTGGTTGTTCATTTTACATCTGGGGAAGAGGTGGAGGAAGAGGGAAAGAACTAAAATTTGCTAGGCATGCCATTGGTGCTGAGATTTTGATATAAATTAATTCATTATACTCTCACAATAGGTCATTGAGGGAAGCAAAATCAAGAGAGGTTGAGTGATCTAAGTTAACCTAGCCAGTAAATAGAAGGGTAAGGATTTGAGCTGGGCATGGTGGCACACGCTTGTAATACCAGCATTTGGGAGACTGAGACCAGAGGATCCAGGTTTGAGGCTAGCCTCAGCTACCTAGTGAGGCACTCTGCAACTTAGTGAGACCCTGTTTCAAAATAAAGAATAAAAAATAGGGCTGGGGGTATAGCTCGGAGGTAGAATGCCCCTGAGTTCAATCCCCAGTACAGAAAAAAAAAGAAGGGTAAGAATTTGAATTTAGATCTAGTTGATTCCAATTCATAGGCGAGGAAGCCATTCAGAATTCAGAGAGAGAGAGAGAGAGAGATAGGTAGTGACCTCTGCAAGTTCAAGGGCAAGCTTTATATCCATATTTGACTGATTCCTACGTCTATGTCCTCTCCATTCTACTGCACCTCCCACCAATGCCAATATCACCTCCAATAATGTTGATCCTGGTCTCATGAACAATATGAGAAGCTCTGGATCCAGTTCTCCTGACCCAAGGCAGAAATCTGAGAACAAATCTCCCCTGAGGAAGTTGCTAAGCAAGTCTGATATCTCCTAAGGAGACTGATAATGGGGTATAGCTGAAAGAATTGGTAAGTGCTACTATAATTTGTCTAACATTTAAACCTCCTCTTAGTTACCTTCTTGCTGGAAATAAATAGTGTTGTTCTGAGATGCTGAAAGAAATGTTTTCACGGTGGAAATATCAATTTATTTCCATAATAGAAAATTGACTATGTTATTGATCCCCATGTTCTGTCTGCCAAGTCTTCCTAATTATAAAATTGAAAGGTTCACTCAGAAGCATGGTGACTGTCAAACGATTATTGATGAAAAGTTGTTATTAGAAGTCTCGATATGAGTTCCTTTAACGACAAACCGACATGGGATGAGACACCAAATTAAATATGCTTCATTTACTAAGTAAAATGTTTTTGTCCAAATTCCTGTGCTAAGAGTTGATTAACAAAATAATCCTATGAACTGTTCACTCCTCAGGAGACATTAGACTCACCAAGTGCCAGCCCTGAATTGTGCTTACAAAATTGAGATTTCTTGACTCAGATTAATGTTGTTTTAATTTTTAAAAAAATTGACTGGTTTCTGTAGCTCTTTATTTTTGCTCTCTTTTCAGAGGTTCTTACAATCCCCATTCCACTTCATTTTATGAACAATAATTTTCTGCTTAAATGTCAACATCGCCAATAATATTTATCAAACAGATTGCTACATGAGATTTTTTTTTTAGCATTTTGCATGTTTTATGTGCAATTAAAAAAAAATCTCAAGATGTTTCCTTATCTGATTTCCCCTCTAATTTGGCAGGGATTAAAGCTTTAGCTTGTCATAGGCCAAGACTATATCAAACTAGATGAACTTCTGATGAACACACACCAGTGAGACTAATAAACTCTAATTACACCACAGGCTTCTTCTGACATGGGCACTTCCAACTCTATATACCACAAACATTGGCCCAGAATCAGGATAAATTCTGAACTGATGCTTTCATTGCATATCAGAAAACAGAGAAGTTCCATTGAAGATAAGAAAGACAAGAGATTAGCCCCCAAAATGAGGTGCCTAGCATTAAAAGTTAGAAGGAATGGCGAGAAACCCAGTTACCTCTGAGTATCTTATAATACTCAGGTGCTCAAATTCACAAGGTCGAAATATTATCTTTCTCATGCAAACTTCTCAGCATTCTTGTGTCCCTTACATTTGAAGCCTTGTGTCTTTTTTAGTCTGGCAAATGTCTTCTCATTAATTTTAGAAACCCTATGTCTTCTCTATTCTCTTTTCTATCCTCTTTGGAAGTATTTGGGCTTCCATAGTTACTTCTTTATTTTATTTTATTTTTTTGCAGTACTATGGATTGAACTCAGAGGCATTCTACCTCCAAGCTATACCCACATCCCTATTTTTTATTCTTTATTTTGAAACAGGGTCTCACTAAGTTGCGGAGTGCCTCACTAGGTAGCTGAGGCTGGCCGCAAACCCGGATCCTCCGGTCTCAGCCTCCCAAATGCTGGGATTACAAGCATGTGCCACCATGCCCGGCCATAGTTACTTCTTTATCTTAATCTTTTTTTTTTTTTTCTTACTTTTTACCTTTGTGCAGTGTTCTGGGAGGGCTCCTAGGCTCTATCAATTTCCTACCCTGTCTTCCACATGGCTGTACCCAACTCTTCAAAGTATCAGTTGTTTTGAGTTCTAGGGTCACATTATCCATGGTGGCTAATTACTCTTACTCCTTAACCACTTGTTTTTATTTCATGTATATATCCCCAATTCCTGTGAGAATATTTGTTTTCCTTTCTTTTAAAGATTGTTTGACTACATCACCACACTGAGGACCAACCATGAAATTTGGAGGACATACTCAAATCACATCCAAGCCATAGCAGATACTATGCTGCATAGTAGATCTCCAAAACTTACTGATTTTACACAAATGGAATTTTTAATGCTTTAGTCATGATCTGCTAATTTCCCCCTCTCCCCAACCTCTGGTTGTTACTGTTATAATCTCTTTTTCTATGAGTTTGCTGCTTTTAGATTCCACATATAGGTGAGATCATAAAATAGTTGTCTTTCTCTGACTTATTTCATTTAACATATGCCCTACAGATTCATCCATGTTGTAGAAAAGGGTGAGATTTCTTTCTTTTTTCAGGCTGAACAATATTCTATTGTACATACATACCCAAAGTGCTTTACCTTTTTTTTTTTTTTTTTTTTTTTTTTTTTGCGGTACTAGGGATTGAACTCAGGGGCATTCTACCTCCAAGCTACACCCCTAGCCCTATTTTTTATTCTTTATTTCGAAACCGGGTCTCACTAAGTTGCGGAGTGCCTCACTAGGTAGCTGAAGCTGGCCTCGAACCCGGATCCTCCGGTCTCAGCCTCCCGAATGCTGGGATTACAAGCGTGCGCCACCACGCCTGGCTGCCAAAGTGCTTTACTTTTTTACTCATCAGTGGCTACTTAGGTTATTTCCATATCTCAGCTATTGTGAATACTGCTGCAATAAACATAGGAGTGCCGATATAAAAAAATAAAATAAAAATAAAAATGTTTGACTTTAGGAAGGGGGAGGGGCTCCTTCTTGTACTTCCCTGGGTATTGGCTTTTCCATTTGTTTAGCCTGGTGTCTCTCTTCTCTATTAGTTTCCTAGGGTGGTTTGTAACAAATGACGACAAACTGGGTGGCTTCAAACATCAGAGATTTATTCTCACAGTTCTGGAGTCCACGTGTCTAAAAGCAAGGTGTCAGCAGGGCCATGCTGCCAGTTAGAGCTCTAGGGTACAATTCCTCCCCTTCTCCTTATTATAGTGAAAAAAAAAAAAAACACATAACATGAAATCTACCAAATTTTAAGTGTATAGTACAGGGTTGCTAACTAGGTACCTGCTATTGTAGAGCAGATCTCTAGAACTTTTTCATCGTGTAAAACTAAAACTCTACGCCCAATGAGTGCCAACTCCCCACTTCCTCCCCTCCAGCCCCTGGCCACCATTATTCTACCTTTTGCTTCTCTGAGTTTAACTACTTTTGATAAAAGAAATAAAAGAGGCAAAAGTGCCTGGAGGCTTAGGCTACGGGGTCCCTACCGAGTCACCTTAATGTCTGCTCTGGAGCCCTTTTTCTGTCTCTTGTATACATCCTCTTTAATGTTGGTATCTCCCTAGAACCTAGTATCCTGTGGGTACTTTAGGCTCCATCAGTCTCATTGCATTTGCTCCTGTCCCTTAGAGATTCATTGTCTTTTATTGATTTGTATCACTGCTATAGATGTCATCTCTTTCAAATCTATTCTGCCAGTTATTGGGGTTTGGATTGAGAGCGGGATATAGGGCCATGTCATTGATCTTTGTTACTGTTCTGATTTTCTAAAAAACTACCTGAAAACAAAAGTGTCTTGTGAGTCGGTGGGGAGGGCAATGGAGAATCCAAAAGTCTTGTCCTCCTTGTCAGGCTCTGGTTCCCCAGACTCTTGCCAACACACAGCACACCTGATCCCTGTATCTGGGAAGTCGGAGGGCATAGTAGTGAAGGGCCAGAACATGGGATTGGACACACCTGGGTTTAAGCCAAGTCCTGCCTGTTAATGACCACAGAGCATTGAGCAACCAAATGCACTTTTTCGGGTCCTTATTTTCTTGACCTGCAAAATGCAGAGGATAAGACGAGTACCTGGCTTGTAGGGGGTTGTAAATGTTCAATGAGACAATCGGTGCAATTATCTCACCCCCATAGTGGGCATTTGTTAAAAGCAAACAGTAAGTCTTCATTTTATAACCGCAGCACTAGCTGTTTTTTCACTTGCAGAGCCTGGCTTTGCTCTGACTTACATCTTCTTACAAAGGTGGACCCTTCACTAATGCCTGTGCCAAATTCAATTTTCAATTGTGCTTTTGCAATTTTGGTAAATTTTCTTTTGGGGGGTGGTGGTGAAGAGATAGTGGAGGGTGTGCAATGCCCCAAGGGAACAGGTTAGAAAATGTCCTATGGGCCAGGTGTGGTGGCACACGCTGTTAATCCCAGTACTTGGGAAGATTGCAAGAGGGTAGTAGGTTCACAGCCAGCCCCAGCAACCTCCTAAGGCCCTCTGAAACTTAGTGAGATCTTGTTTCAAAATAAAAAATAAAATAGGGCTGGAGGTGTAGCTCAGAGGTAGAATGCCCCTGAAGTCAATCCTCCGTACCACAAAAAAAAAAAAAAAAGAAAAGAAAATGTTCCAAGGGCTTGCTCAAGGGGTGTCCTGACCAGGTTGGCACCAGAGACCCCCTGTCTACTCACAAATGGAGCAGACACAGACAGGGATTTTCCATGACTACACAGGGGCTATATCCTTGACGTAGGCTCTTGCTGTCTGACTCATCCTAACGTTCCTGTTCTGGGGTTTGGGGCAAAGGTGCCCTGTCCTCTACTTTCTGGTTACTAAGGGAGGTCCCTCTAAGACCTGTCATATCATTGACCTTGAACTTCAACTTCCCTCCCTTACTTGTTAGACTGGGCCTTTTCTCATACTGAGTCTGCTTTAATCTCCTCTCACTCAGTACCTTCTGGACCTTTCGGTATGCTATATCACGCTGCCCAACTGGTCTTTTAGGTCCTCTGTTTCTCCATCTGTACAATAGAGCTGATTGAAATAATTATTTATCCTTCAAGACCATTGGGAAGTATAAGTGGAATAACATGTACTGGCCTGGGAGTTCCAGGAAGCCAGGGGCCACACCTGATTTCCTTTATCCTGGCCCCGGCCATTATAGCCGCCCTGTAAGTATCTGATGAGTGAGTGAATAAATATAGAAAGTATCAAGGACGGTGCTTGTATTAGTCTCCTCCGGCTGCCACAACAAAGCACTTCAGATTGGGGCTTAAGCAACCACAATTTTATTGTCTCACAGTTGTGAAGGCTAGGAGCCCAAGATCAAGGCGTGGCAGATTGTTTCCTCTGAGGTCTTGCCCCTTGGGTTGTAAATGGCCACCTTCTCTTGTGTTCACATCCTCTCCCTCTCTGCTCTAATATCCTTATCTGAACCCGTAATTTGGGGCCCATCCATTTGCCCTCATTTGACTTTAATTACCTCCTTACACTCCCTATTGTTAAATAACAGTCATATTCTGAAATACTGGGGATTAGGACCCGAGCATAGGAATGGAGCCCTTAGCAGTGTCTAATATCTAGTAGCTGTTCAGTAAGTATTGGCTCCTCTTTTCCATCTATTTATTGATTCCTCTTCATCTCCTCCTCTCCCCTCACTAGTAAGTAATATTGCATTAGGTATCTGATCGGTACTAAGTAAATTCTTATAAACAAATTAAGGTAGTATAAGTATAAAATGCCTTCACAAAAGAAAAAAAAAAGAGAACTAGTCTTGAAAAAATGCATAAGTAAAATAACTTATTTAGTTGTAAAGCTACCTGTAGTGTATTTAAAATGTTTCCCAGCCTTCTTTTGAAAGCTAAGGACATTAAAATTCATCAAGACACTTTATCTGCTAGGCACACATGCTTATCTCATTTAATGACATCAACCCAGCTAAGTGGTCATAGTTATTTCCATTTTGGAGGTGGACCTCAGGTAACATAAACAACTTTACCCAATACCACATGCCCTCCCCCCCCCACCACCAAGGCACTGGAGGAAGCCAGCTTTGGGATCACATAAGCCTAAGGCATGCATAATATAGCTGAGGGACCACGTTCTTCAACTGACTGTCATCGGCAAGTGATGAGCACTAGAACTGAGTTCAACACCGAGGATTTGGGGGTACATTCATTTAATTTAGTCTAAATTATTTATTTATTTATTTATTTATTTATTTATTTATTTATTTATTTATTTATTTATGTATTTGATAGTGAGGATTAAACCCAAGGGCATTCTACTGCTAAACTACACCACCTTTTTATTTTTTACTTTGAAACAGGGTCTCCTTACATTGCTGAGGCTGGCCTCAGATCTGTGATCCTCCTGTCTCAGCCTCCCAAGTACTAGAATTATAGGTGTGTGCTACAATACCCAGCTTAGTCTTATTTTTGAAATTAGAATTTTACCCTGCCTAAAGAAGAGCCAGGACATGCTTCTCCCAATCCACCCTGCTTTGCAGAAAATGCTGTGGCCTTCTGGAGAAGTTTCTTTAGAGATGAGCAAGGCATCAGGAGATGAATAAGGGGAGGCTGGGTGGAGTGGAAGTGGGGTTCAGAGTCAGGGAAGATAAGTGACTTTCCCCCCACCACTGAGTAGGTATAAACTGAAGGCACTCTTAACCCTCTGCAACATGGTCTTTACCCAAAAGGGAATAAAAGGAAAGTCGAGTGAAGAGCTCAGACTGCAAGATTCTTTGCAATTTGGCCAAGAATCTATATTCTTTATATATCAGTGAGTCATCCCACATTTGATGTCTGACAAACAAGGAGAGCTGAGGATAGAGAATTGTTTCCGCGGTTTAGGGTTAGAGGGAATGCAGGCTTGCAGCAAGATCCTAGTCTTTGGAAAGGCCAAACAGGTCTTCTGTCTCCATCAGAAACTGGGCATGACCTTGATCAGGCCCATCTTGCTCAGTATCCTCATCTGAAGGACTAGGGTGCTGACACTTAACTTGGAGAAGTGGGGTGAAATGCGATGAGTGAGAGCGAGCCTCAGCTCCTCACCCAATGTGCGGAGTATTCAGCAGACTGCCAGGTGCACCCTGAAGCTCCGACAGACCTCCCCTGCTGCTGCTCCTCCTCCTCCCTTAGCTCACCACCTTCTGTCTGGATGGATGGTCATTTGTACATATTCTCTTGTCTCCAAAATGTGAATTAGTGATTTCCTTGTCTGTGTAGATCCTTTTTATGACTCCCAAATGTCTGTGCTGTGAAATTCACACATCTCTGTGTAATATTTGGGCTCTTCCCTAACTGATCTCTTCTTGTTTCTCCAGCCTCCTCTTTCCCTGGGTCTCACCCCTGCTCTATCTGGTTCTGCTGTGCTGAGGCACCACATTCTCTCTGTTCTGTATTTTTCCACCCTGAGTCTACCTCGTAGCCGTCTGCATTTTCTTCATGTTCAGACTCTTGGGCCAGGCAGTATGAAATGGGACAAAAGTTTTACTTAATAAGGTGGTCATGGAACTCAAATAGCCTAATTCACATATAGTATTGAGCATAGTCAGATCTATAGTAAGCATTCAGTAGATGTTTATATTGTTATTACTTTAGAACTATCATTGTTTTTCTGGGGCGCAAAGAAAGCAGAGCCTGATCTCTGGCATGAAGGGTCAAGGAAATTTTCCTGGAGGTGAGGGTGCTTGCACTGAGCCTCAAAGTCTAACAGTCTTGCTCTAAACCAATAGAGGAAGACAGAAATGAGCAAGGGAATCCAAGCTAGGTGAGTGGGATAGGCCATCTCAGAGTGGGAAATGGAGAGGAGTTGAACATGTTCAGGTCAGGGTGCAGCAGGAAGAAGAGGGAAATGGGCCTGGGTAGAACCTTCCTGTTCATCCCGACACGTTCTCTCCACAAATATCACAAATATAGTTACTTTCTCCTCCCTGGGGCTGGAATGTCCTCCAGGCCATATCACTCAACGCTGCCCATCAAAGTCCATCTCATCCTACAAGTCCCAGCCTAATATTTCTTTTTCCAGGAAGAATTTTAAATTTGACTAGGGCAGGGCCCACATCTACTTTGATGACTATTCCAAGCATCTAGCATGGTGCTTGGCATTCAGGAGGTACTCACTTTTTCTGTATTTCTTTTTTAAAGTTAATTATGGCAAACCTGCTACTTCTCCTCCAATATCCTCCCCTCCCCCCATCTTCTGCTTGCTAACAGAACGCCCCTGTGGTTTAGGGTAGCAATTTTCCCAGCCTCAGGCAACAGATCATGATGAGTCTAGCATGGCACTATTGAGCAGAAACATAATGAGTGCTATAACTGTGAGGCATGTATGTCATTTAAAAATTTTTAGTAGCCATGTTACAAAAGTAGGAAGGAACAGGTGAAATTTATTTTGATAGTATATTTTATTTCACTCAATATATCCAAATATTAGCATTTAACATGCAATCGGTGGCAAAGTATTAGTGTGATCTTTTATATTCTGTTTTGTATTAAATCTTTGAAATCCATGTATTTTATGCTATACATCTGTTTGGACTAACCATATTTCAAGAGACTAATAGCCAACCAACACACGTGGTTTCCTTTTTGGCCAATTCTAAATGATTGCAATAGTTCATTTCCTACTTTCCCAGACTCCTTTTCAGCAGGTGGCTGGTCATGTGACCCAGTTCTGACCAGTGGGGTGAAAGGGAAGTCAGCTAGGACCTTCTGCAAGAGCTTTTGTTTTCCTGATTAAAGGGACAATTATGGCCTGTGCTACTCTTCTGTCTTGTTTTAAAAGGACATGTGCCATCTTGCCATTAGTTAATAATCAAGAACAAGGGCTGAAAACTTTATACATAGAAGGCAAAGAGTAAATATTTTAGCAATTATTTTAGGCTTTTTTGCATGTCATATGGTCTCACTTGAAACAACTCAATTTTGCTACCATAGTGGAAAAGCAGCCACAGACAGTAAGTAAACAAGTTTGCATGGAGGTGTTCTAATAAACCTTTATTTGCAAAAATAGTTGGTGAGCCAGATTTGCCTGTGGGTCATTGTATTAGTCCATTTTTTCATTACTATCAGGAAAGACCTGAGGCCAGCTAACTTTAAAGAAAAAGAGGTTTGCTTAGTTCACAGTTCTGGAGACTCGAGGGTAAGGTGTTAGCAGTGGCTGGGCTCTGGTGCGGACCTCGTGGCTGATGGCAGCTGGCATCACAGTAGCAGGAGCAAGTGTGGGAGGAAAAGGTCGAATCTTGAGACAGGAAGCTAGAGAGACTGGGATCCCACCGTCCCGTCTGAGGAGATGCCCCCAGTTGAGCTAAATACTTCCCTCTAGCTCCACCTCTAGAAGGTGCTGCACTACCCACCACCACACTGAGGATGAAGCCTTTTAACACACGAACCTTTAGAGGACACATTTAACCCATATCTAAACCACAGCAGCCTTAGTGTGTGTCCTCTGATACAGAGAATTCAGAGATACTAGGCCCAACTCTGTGGAGACACTTTCAGATTTCTTGTTGCATGAGAGAAAGAAAAAAAATTCCTGATTTGTGTAAGCCACTTTGAATTGCCTTTTACATTACTTGTGGTTGAAAGCAACCTCACGGATCCTTAAAAGAGAATCAGTGCACCAGTTATAATTAATGGCCTTTTCTCCCAAGATACTGTGCCTTTTAAAAATATTAGCACTAAGATAATATGCTGATCACAATAAGATTAATACCATCTGTTGGGAACCACTTGTTTTATGAACTTTAATTCTTACAGCAACTGCCATTATTCCTGATTCATTGAGGAGGAAACTGAAGCTAAAAGAACCCAGTAATCGTATGTCACATAGTGAACAGGCAGCAGAAAGAGGGTTGGAATTCAGACCTCATCCAAGTCCACAATCATTCAGACATGAAGCCCCTACTATGTGCTGGGAACTGTTTGGGTGCTTGGTAAGACCAGTGAACAGAAACAAAGATCCTTCCCCTGGAGGAGTTTATCCTGTGGGGAAAGGGAGAAGGTAACAATCTGTAGTGGGCTGGGAGGTGCTTTAGGTAAACCATGAAGGAGAAAGCTAAGCAAGAGTCATCTGGATGTGCTTCCTGCCTCCTCACGCCCCTGCAAACTCCCTTTGTCACAAGCTGCCTTAGGCAAAAATAAGGAGAATATGTGGGTTTATTCCCACAGGTTTTTCCTGCAGAGGGTCTCCATGTCACTGATCTTAATACAGCCACAGCAAGCAGAGGGCGTTCGATGCTTATCGGATAAAAATTCAATCGAGTAGCATCAACTATTAAGTTGGAAGCTGCCCGAGAAATGGGGACATCAGAAAGCGTAAATTCAGTTCAAAGGTTCAACAAATACTTACCTGGGTGCCCAAGTATCCAGGCAGTGTGCCAGGCTCAAGGCTGGAGAATCAGAGGTCTGGGAAAGCACCCAGGTGTCTGGCAGTACGGATAAACAGGCCAGAGCTCAGCAGCTCAAACAAAGACTACAGGGACAATTTCATAGGGGGAGAGAAGCGTCCAGGTAGTGACAGCTGGAGACATTTCTCACATCCACATAGCTGGTATGTTTATCCTCCTGTCGCTGACTATGTTTCCAGGGCCGAGGACACGCACTTTTTTAAAAAAGAGGTCACCAGAATGCACAGCCTCTGTCTGCAAACCTGCTTCAGGGAGAAAGCAAGAGTGCAAGATGCATCTGCATTTTGTTCATTGTGGGTGAGTAGCTTTGGGGGTCCAACTAAAGAGGTCACCTGATGACTCAGGGTTTGGAAGACTCAAGCGAGCGACAGGAATCCAACAGGGTGTGACAACGACAAAGAGTGAACAAAACGTTTCTGGCAACCGAGACTTGATTCCAGAACCAATGCTGTTCAGGACCCAAAGACCAATGCAGACGCACAACAAAGTGCGCAGGATGCAGCCCTGCCCCACTTTTCGTGTTCAAGATGGAATCACTTTATTGAGCCCTGTGGGTGTGAGGATGCCTATTCTTCTGACTTAGATGACCTGCCTTATTGGATGGAGGAATCTGAATGAGAAGCCTGGCTCTGCTTTCTAGCCATTAAAAAAAAGTTAATATTCAAGTGAATTTCAGTGGTGCAAATTTGATCCTGAAATTCGATTGGGGACACTGGAACTCAAAGTTAAATGGGCCACAGCTTACTCCTCCTGGCCTGGGAACTTGAACAGGTCACATCTACTTTCTGAGACTTGGCTTTCTTATCTGTAAAATGAAGGGTTGGACTAAATTCTCCCTAAGCCCCTGCCAGTGTTACCATTTTCGAATTTAAATAGATTCATAACAACAAGGACTCAAGGGTTCCTAAGTCTGACTGTGCATCCGAAGCAGCGTTGTAAAAAACTAAATAAAGATTTTTAGATCTAACCCTGGAGATGCTGATATAGTCGGTCTATCTTAGGGTCTAGAAATACGGATTTTAACTAGGTTTAGGTTATTTTGCTTGTCCCTGCCCAGCCTGGCTGACATTTGAGAACCTCTAGAGAAACTGAAAGCCCTTTGCAGCCAGCCCAGATCTGAGTCACTTTTTTAAATTTCAAAATGTCTTATTGGGTGAAAACCCTGACGTCTCCCCAGGGCCCCAGCTCCCATCGTGGCTTCTTGGCCTTGACACCAGCCTGTATTTGTAGATAATCTCCAAGCTGCATTATTCAGATCATTTGGGGGGCCAGGGTGAAGGCTTTGTATTTTGCATCTTCTGATTTCCTTTTGTTAAGATACAGTCCCGAAGAAGCAGTGGGTTTTAGGGGAAGAACAAAACCCTGCAACTCTGACTCGGATAGCCCTGTGGTACCGGATCAGGAACTTAACCGACTGTCCCATTTTCCTGGTGTGGAACATGGGGAGTGTAAGCCATGGCCAGTCTCACGTTGTCACGTGTCCCTAGCAAAATGTTTTAAAGCTCACAGATGCTTTGAGGATTAATAAGGTGCTTGGGGAAAAGGGCAGTTTCTAAAAACGTGGTGTTTGGATTTAACATTGATAGGGAGCCAGTGGTGCTGTGTGTGCTGGAAAGAGCACAAAAGTAGAGATGATCTGATTGGATTCCAGGGGACTAAAATATCTAAATACGAAATCCAGGCGAGACGAGCCCTGGCAAAAGACAGGCGTTTTCTCAAGAACCAAAGCGTGGAATGAAGATTCTGAGCCGAAACTGGGGAAGAAGGAGGAGATCCAGGAGGAAAGAAGGAAAGCCGTCCAGCAGAGCAGCAGTGGGGTGCATGGGCATGGACTGAGGAGAGTACTGTCTGTTGTTTGTGTTTTCCCAGCCAAGCCCAGCTTCCTGGGTTGAGCACTGAGCAGGCCTGCGTGGGGTTGACCAGGGTTTGGGTTTTGCCAAATGAGTCCAATGGTGGATGGGCAAGTGAGAATACGGATGGAATATGCAGGTGAGGGTCTCCGATGATGAGGGGCATCCACGGGAGCAGAGCTGCCCTTCAGAACTCTTCAGGGAGGGACAGAGTGAAATGTGTCTGTCTGAGGAGAAGGAGGAGAAAGGGCTTCCCAAGTACTGACTCGAGTTCTTCCCTCCCAGAGAGGATGGAGGCTGGAAGCATTGCAAGTGGAGAAGGCTTCCCCTGCAGTAAGGAACAGCAGCAGTGGGCAGGGACGTCCCTTTGTCCCTCTTCCCAATTGGCAGAGCTGCTGGAAGCTGGAGCTGGGAGCATTACAGAGCGGAAAGGGGCACTATTACCTGAGTGCCCTTCTTCATTCAGAATGGTGTTTAACTATGAAGTGTGTGTGTGTGTGTGTGTGTGTGTGTGTGTGTGTGTGTGTGTGTGTGTTTTACTCTGCTTTTCCATTGCTGTGACCAGAATACCCGACAAGAACACAGGGAGGAGGAAAAGTTTATTTGGCTCATGGTTTGGGAGATGCGATCCATGGTCAGCCATAGTCGTAGTAGAGGAAAAGCTGAGCTCAACTCAGTAGCAGCAGGAAGCACAAAGAACCAGGCAGGAAGTGACAAGGAACAGATACAGTCGCCAAGGCCACACGCCCAGTGACCCGCCTTCTGCAGCCATACCCCACCTGCCTAAGTTACCGCCCAGTAAATCCACTAAAACTATAAATCCTCTAATGGATTTACCCACTGATGAGATTAGGGCTCTGATTCAATCAACTCACCTCTGAATATTGTTGTGTTGGTGACACACTTTCAACACATTTTGAGGGGAAATTCCAAAACCAAACCATAACAGCTCTGTACTCATCAACTAGATGTATAGTAACACACACACACACACACACACACACACACCAGACATTCAAAAATGAATATGAATGGAATTTCTAGAGTTTTCTTCCTGTTCCTAGTGGATCACTTTTTCACGTCCTGCATAACACTCTTCCTTTTGGAAACCACTTTTGCAGCCCATGCTTCTATGAGAATCACCTACGGGTCTCATATTTATTCTGATTCAGCAGGTCTCAGGCAGAAGCCCTGGATCCCGTGTTTCTACCAGCCTGCAGCAGATGCCCATGCTGCTGGTCTTGGACAATATGTGGGGCAAGAAGCTCCAGACTTCAGCTTGAAGCTCCAGGTCTACCCACTGGTGAAATATAATATGGTGATGTCTTCCAAGGAGGCAGAGAGTAAGTCAAGGAAAAGCAATAAGGAAAGGAACCTGATGTGTGTTGGCAGCAGTTATGTAACTGCATCGTGTTCTCTGTTTAATATAAAATAGCTTTGCTCTATCTGACAATAATCATTGCTATGCTCATTTTATAGGTGTGAACCTCCAGCGTCAACAAGATTGAGATGTGTACCTGAATTCATGCAGCAAATAAGTGCAGAATAACCCATATGAACTCAGGTCTGTGTTCATGCCAGAAATAAATGCATGTTTACTAAAGGAAGTTTAGAAGGATACATAAGCTAAAATTAAGCTCTGCATTCCCACAACTCAGAAATAGTTGCATTGACAACTTGATTTCTTTTCTTTCTTTCTTTTTTTTTTTTTTTTAACAGAAATTCAAATCCTTTTGTGTGTAATCTATAGGCCTGAGCTTGAATCTTGGCTGCACCCCTTATGAATAAGACCTTGGGCAAATCACCAAATTCTCTTTCCCTCAGTTTCCCTATCTGTAAAAAGGGGAGAGCAACAACATCACAATAGTTGTGTCAGGAACAAAATAGGTTATAAAAGTGCCGGGGCCACTCCCTGGCAGACAGAAAGTGTTCAATAAATATTATTCATGATTAATCTTGTGACAACTCCTATCAGAAAGAAGGGAGAGATGTCTACCACAAAAGCTAACAGAATGGATGTAGCAATTGCAGCAATTTTTCAGACCAGACAGAACAGGCTCACTGGGCTGGGGCATCGAAGAGGAGCTTGTTATATATGGTTCACAAGCTTTCCCTTCCAAAGTTCTCATTCTGTAAATTCGGGATGGGGGTGAGCAGGAACCTGACTTTTAAATAAGCTCCCCAGGTGGTTTGTGCAGCCAGTAGCCTGGGAACCATGTGTATAGAAAACCTGGTTGTTCAAGTCTGAAGATTCCTGTGCGAAGGTGTGTGTGTGTGTGGCCTTTCCATTGTTTTCACCTTCTCCCTACAAGCCGGGCACAGCTGATAAGAAGTCTGGGAGCCAGTGTTTAAATATCACATTATCATTGTTTTGCTATTTATCTTAGGCAGGTGTTTTCAATTCACCTGGCCCAAGTCTCTCATTTCTGAGCTGCCAAGCTGTGATGCAGCTCAGCCTGGCTCCCCGGGGCTTCAGCTCCCAGCCTCCCCTCTGCCTTGACCAAGCTGGACTGAACTTGATTGTGCCTGGCCCAGCTGCTTCTGATTAACTCACGCCCTGGGCCAGCCAGCCTAGCTCAGCCTGCTCCCCTTCCCCCTAGTCCCCAGCATTGCACACAGGGCCCAGGACACTGTAGGAATTCAATAAATGCTTGCTGAACGAATGAACTGAATCCCATTAAATAACCTGTGCAAACTGACTTTCCTTTTGCAAAACAACCAATGTGTATGGAACAAAATTAACCCACTATGCACATCTTGTGTGTCTCAGAAACTGCTGCTCCGGAGATGTTTTGGAGCAACCTAAACAGATGTGCATCTGCTCTTCAACTTCAGAAGGAAGCACACTTAGCTGCAGGGACTCAAGCGACTGTTGGTTCCTGCCCTCTTCTCTTACCCCGAGATCTAGTAAGCTAAGGTTCCAAATGGTGACAGTTCTTGAGACTGGGTTTGTTTACAGAGGAAGAAACCAAGAACCTAGAGGCAAGATAATGTGCCCAGAGCCACACAGTGAGGAAAGGACCCACTGGAGATTTTTAAACAAAGCTGGCTGCTACTACCTGGCTGAGCCCTTTCTTGTTTCACTTAATCAGTTTCCAGAAGGGACTCCCTAACACACCTAAGGCATGTTAAAGGCAGAGTCAAGAGGGCCCCTCCTGAATCAGGTTTTTACAGAGGGGGACTAGGAATCTACATTTTTAATAAAACAAACAGGTCGGTCAACTGTATGTACACAAAAGTTTGAAAGCCACCTCTTGCCAGCATCCTAAGTAACGAAGGAAGTCCTAAAATTCATCTTGGAGATTATCTGATTATAAACTCCACATAGTCATTATTAAAAAATGAATAATAAGCATTAGCAGTAAATGCCTCATTGAAACCCACCACTGACTGCAGTAGCACTGAGTAGATAGTAGACCCCTGTCTAAACGTCCCCGGGTCCTCACCGCCTGATGGTTAGCTCCTTCCCTCTTCCTCTCCCTGAAGAACAAGGGGGTGACTTTAAAAGGCCAGCAAGAGGGCCCCTGGAATTTATGTAATTCAGACTTCGGGGTTGTTGCCTACCCATCCAGATAGGTTCTGTGAGGGAGCCTGGGGCATGGATTAAAACATGCATTTTTAAGAGCATAAACTGGAAGCTGGAGTCCCTGGTGAGTTCACCTTGGGAAAGGAGAGCCATTGCAGAGATGCTGTGGACAAGAGTGTGCTCAGGGTAACAGCAAGGACACAGCGCTCCCTGGGTTCCTCTGCAATCTGCCTTCCCTGCAGTTTCACTAACAGCGTGTCTCTGGGGTTTCTGTTGCTATCAAATTTATGCCTTATGAAATGTCAAAAGGAAAGCGCCGCTTCTCTAATACAGCAGGAATTTTCTTTCTTTTCTTTTTTGCTTTTTTTATGTAATGCCCTCCTGGAGGATTTTTGCAAACCTGGATAAATATTTCTCTGTCAATTCAAACAGAAAAGAGCTTATAACTTCTCAAGAAAAGCACTGTTGCTTCTTTATGAGGCGGTTCTGCAAAGCAGATGAGTGAGGGCGTCCCAGTGTGCACCCAGCAGGGAGCATTTGCACCCAGACATGGAGCACACACCCCCTTCCCCACCAGGTTAGCTACCTGGATGAGATGCATCAATGTTTCTAAGCAGACATAGCTTCTCATTTTTTTTTTTTTTTTTTTCGTGGTGCCCAGCAGCCTGACCACAGCGTGGAATTGGAGGCAGCTCTAAAGGTTTTGAGCTCAAAATGGTCTCTGAGTCTGATCCATTCTTTCTGGGCCACACCCCTTCCAGGAAGCCTGCTGGGATTCCTGCAGCTCAGTGATCGCTTCCCCAGGGAAACGGATATGTCCTCTAGCCTGGGCCCGGCATGTTGTAGACATTACCTCATTTATTCTTCCACAGACCTGGAGAAAGTGTGATTCTTAACCTCATTGTATAAATGAAGACAGTGATGCTTAGGGTCTTAGCTGAGCAGTTAAACAGAATTGGAGTGAAGTCTCACCTCCTCTACTAGTTAGCTGGGTGATACTGGATAAGTGGCTCAGTTAACATCCTCACTGCTATAATACAAAATATTGACTACACAACGTAGAGGAAGGAGGATTTATTTGCTCACAGTTTTTGGAGATTTGGGGTTCAGCCCATGTGAGGCCCAGGTCTGCAGATCTCAGGATATGGTGGCGGGGAGCAGAGAGGAGAGAGCTCGGGCTCTGCTCTCACATCATTGAGGCTGGAGGCAGGAGAATGCAAGAAAGCAAGCAATGGAATTCAAAGACACAAGCACAGACCCTACAGTCACACCCCAGGGACCCGCCCTCTCCAGCCCCCCCCCCCCCCCCCCCCCCCCCCCCCCCCCCCGGCCTAGGCTACCACCCAGTGAGTCCATTTCAACGGATTTACACTGATGAGCCTACAACCCTCATGGCTTAGTTATATTGATCCTGCACATTAATACGTAAGCTCTTCAGGGGACAGTCTAACCACAACAGTAAGTCACTTAAATGGTCTGAACTCTATGTCCTCAACTATAAAATAAAATCATACTGTGCTTTTCAGAATTTTAAGAGTTACTAACTGCAGTTCTTACCTATGGGGCTTGGCATTGTGCCTGGTAAAGAGTGACCCCTAGATCAGATTCTGGCTGTTGCTATCGTTAATACCACTCTGGGAATCTGCCGAGGTAGAGGGGCTGAGAAAGAAGTGGAACTCAGGTCTGTGCTTAGCAACGGGACACCGTGGAGCGTGGCTATGACCCTCATGGTTGGGTGGCCAATGGGGACCTGTGGTTCCAGCTGCTGACAGCGTTTTCAGAGTGCTGCACTGTATGTCAGGACCAGGGGAAAGGCCAATGTTCAAAATTAAGAGGACAGTTTCTATTGAGTGTGCATGGCTTCGACTCCATCATAAAATTGCAAAATTGGGAGTCAAACAATCATAACTCTTGGACTGTCTATAGGTGGACTCAGAAAGCCAACTCATTCCGATACATCTGTGCCAATAACACTGTGACTTGAACTTTATCCAACTTTTCAGATGGAAAAATGTAAACACACATTTTTTTGGGGGGGATACTGGGGATCGAACCCAGAGGCATTCTACCTCTGAGCTGTACCCCCAACCTTTTTTATTCATATTTATTTATTTAGGTACTGAAGATCAAATCCAGGGGTATTCTACCTCCTAGCTGCATCCACAATCACATTTTTACTCTTTATTTTGAAACAGGGTCTCTCTAAATTGCAGAGGGCCTCACGAAGTAGCTGAGGCTGGCCTTGAACCTGCAATGCTCTTGTCTCAGCCTCCCAAGTACTAGGATTACAAATGTGTGCCACAATGCCTGGCTGTTATTTATTTATTTATTTTTTTGAAACAGGGTCTTGCTAAGTTTTGGAGGGCCTCACTAAGTTGCTGAGGCTGACCTTGAACCTGGGATCTTCCTGTCTCAGCCTTCCAAGTACTGGGATTATAGGTGTGAGCCACCATGCCTGTCTAAACACACACTCTCAAGTGGTCTGCAAGATAGCTGAAGGAACCAGACACTACCTAAAAAGGGTTTGAAGTCTTATGTTGACCTTAAAATAAATTATGCGGAGTTAGCATTCAACTCCAAAATGTATGTGTTTGTTTTAGTGATAATAAGTGTTTCCCCCTCTCTGGAAAAAAATCATTGAACAAAATGGATATTCCCTGGTGCTTCTTGAATCAACCAACACATCAAAGTATTTGGATACCCCTGTTGAGAAGTACGACCCTAGAGTAGAAGTCTCTGAGACTTTTTATCATAATCAGGAAAAATTTTGAGCATATTCCTTAATGTATGTAGAACAATTGATATATTACATGCATGTGCTACAATATTATGTATTAAATATATGGGAAAGCATATAAAAAATAGAACTTTACTTGGATGAAATGAAAAGTAAATGAGAATAGAAGTTCTACTGGGTCATTTTGTAATTTCATTATTTTGTGAGGCCCTCCAAAACTTAGCAAGACCCTGTTTCCAAAATAACAAAATTACATAGTGCATATGCCTTGCTTGAAAGACCATGAGCCTGAGAATGCAGCACAGATTCTGGGGCCATCTCCTACCTTCCTGTCCCTGTACTGTGTCCTCAAAATGGCACTTGGTGTGTGTCAACAGCATAAGGGCTGGAGGGCAACTTCTCTTTTCATCCTTCCCAGCACAAGAAACAAAGTATTTGGGAAGAAGGAGCAAAGGGATAACAAAACTTGCTCTCTTGCTTCTCCTTCCTTCTTTCCTTCCTTCCTTCCTTCCTTCCTTCCTTCCTTCCTTCCTTCCTTCCTTCCTCCTACTTCTTCCTCCCTCCTTCTTTTTTCATTTCTTTTGCTTTGGAAAGCAAAAAAAAAGGGCCCAGAGTGGAGATCAGAAGAGAAATTCAGCATTTATTGAGCACATGCTATACATCAAGTCCAGTGCTATGTAGCTATTAGATTTTCCCTTTGATACATGATAGATGTTATGGCCAGGCATAGAACATCTCTTAAAGAGCTCATTTGTTAATGTTCAGGGTTGATATGGTTTAGTCACGATGGTTTGTAATCTCATCAGTGGGTAAATCCATTGTAATAGATTTATCTGGGTGGAAACCTAGGGCCATGGAGTATGACTGGAGAAGGCGGGTACCTAGGGGTGTGGCCCTAGGGATGTGCTATTGCCTTTGAATCCCTTTGCTTGCTTTTGCTTTCTTGTTTCCAGCCTCCATGATGTGAGAGCAGAGTCTTGCTCTCTCCCTCTCTCTGCTTCCCACTGCCACGCCCTGAGCTCCAGACCCTGGCCTCACACAGACTGAACCAAGAATCTCCAAAAAACCTGTGAGCAAATACATCTTCCTTCCTCTAAGATGTGTGGTCAGGCTTTTGGATGATAGCAGTGAGAAATTTGACTGAGACAACAGATATGGCGGACCAGAGAAGTAAGAGTGAAGCTAGGATTTTAATCTCCATTTTATTCCAGTGCCTGAGTGTGAGAATTGATCTGGACTGTAAAATTGACTGAACTGAGAGATGCTTAGGATTAAGAGACCCCAGGGTGTGTTGATGAGATGACCATCGGTTAGTAGTGCCCACCTTGAATGGAGACCAGGATGGAAACAAAGGGCAGAAGAGGGAGGAAGTGGCGTGAAAGCAAGCTCAGTTCTTCCTAGCAGGTGTGCCCATTGTTGCTGCTTTTGCCTGAGGACATTGAATTCCAAGACCTTCACTCTTCCAACATGGACTCTCATCAATGATTGCCCAGGGTGTCTGCAGGCCTTTCTGTCTCACACTGGGGCTGCATCATTGGTACCTTGTGTTATGAGGCTTCTGCTTCTTGGGCTAAGCAGCTGCTGAGTCCTCTGGCTCTCTTGCATGTAGACAGCCACATGGGACTTCTGAGTGTGAAAGCCAATTTGATAAATCCCTTTTTATAATGTACATATCCTGTGGGTTCTGTTCCTCTAGAAGACCTTGACTAGTACAAAGAGTTTCCCTACTCTTCCATTTTTGAAGAGATTTCATTACATGTTCAATTCCTGTTTATAAAAAGGGGTGTATGGCTGGACGTGGTGACGCACGCTTGTAATCCCAGCATTCTGGAGGCTGAGACCAGAGGATCCGGGTTCGCGGCCAGTGTCAGCTACCTAGTGAGGCACTCCGCAACTTAGTGAGACTCGGTTTCAAAATAAAGAATAAAAAATAGGCCTGGGGGTGTAGCTCAGAGGTAGAATGCCCCTGAGTTCAATCCCCAGTACTACAAAAAAAAAAAGGGGGGGGTGTATGGATATTGGAAGGTTAGGATTGAGTAGTATAAATTATACCAGCCCCTTAAGAATGGATAGAAGCTATAGAAATGAAAGACACTCTACACTTACCCTCTATAGTTTGTAGAATGAGGTTGAACTGAAGATTTTCAGAAATCATCTAGGCCAAGGGTTGAAAACTATGGCTTGAGGGCCAATTCTTTCCTACTGCTTGTTTTTGTAAATAAAATTTTGTTGGAACACAGTTGTTTTCACATTACAAAAGCAGAGCAGAGTACTTTTGGCAGAGATCATAGAGAAATTCAGGGTTTTGCAGAATTTAAATCCATATTGTTGGACACGATTCTTTCCTGACCACAATTCCTTCCTAGCCTCATGACCTCCAAACCTAAAAGATTTTTCCTGTGGCTTTTTACAGGAAAACTTTGCTACCTCTGCTCTAGTTCAGAGGTCTTTAAGCTATTATTATATGCACTATTATTAGAAAAATAAATTATACATCCTTAAGCCTACACATGTATATTTGTTTTATTTATAAAACATTTAAATGTATTACTGCTCTAATATATTTTCTCATCTTAAAAATTTTGCCCCAAATAGAAAATAAAAAATGAGTTTAAGATAAATGCAAAGTCAAGCATTTTCCTCCAGCACCCCTAAGGGTCATTTTGCCCCTTCTGTGGTCTAGAGATATGGAGAGTGATCTAGATAATGGTTTGTAAGCTTGATGCCTGTGGAGAAGTCATAAAGGGTGCCATAAATGATGAAAGAATTGTGTCCCACAATAGGGTCCTAAATCCCACAAAACCCTGAATTGCTTACATTTGTCCCTCTGCTCTATTGTGTTTATATGACAGATTTCATTCCAAAAGAGAATTTTTGTTCCTAAAAATAGTTTCAAAATGGATCAGAATCTTATTTCCAGTTATGATGGACTGGCTGGGGCTAGATATGCCCTCTTACTATAAAATACTAGAAAATGAGACAAAATACATGAAAGATTTTCAGACACTGGGCAGCAGGCAGTATAGAACTTAGACTCCCGAGAGGAGTTAAACAATGCCGTGAGCCCTGCCATTCTCCTGGCGTTTCTCACAGAGACACTCTTTTGGTGGTGGTGTGTGGTGGTCTTGCAGAGAGGAACGGACATGGATTAGAGTTCCAGGAGGATATGGGGGCTGATACTCATCCCTCCAGGAAGGAAGGGGAAATGCAGAGTCCCAGGAATCTACTTAGGCATCCTGTATACTAGGCTGTGTGTGTAAAGCAAAACTCCTTGAGACAGAGAAAAGGACCACTGTTGTGTTCTAAGCTGAAAGAGTCACAGGCTGGAGACATTTGTGTTGTGACCATCCAGAGAGGAGGGCTTATTACTGGCAAGAGTTTTATGTAGGGACCCAGAAGGGTCATGTCTCAATAGTGAGAGAAGAGTAGCCATGAAGTAGTAGTTAGTCTACTGACTAACTGCCCTGACATAGCTTGGAAATAAACTTCAAGAGAATGAAGCTAAGCTTGAAGTAAGGTAACCACCTGCAGAAAAGATGCACTCTAAGGGAAGACAATAAAGAATCTAATTCAATTAGAAAAGCTACATGCAAAGAAACAGAAAAAATGAGACCAAGAGAAAAATCAGGCCTTAGAAACAGATCTACATATGATTGGAATGATGGGATTATCAGACAAGGACATGAAAAAAGTTATCGTGAATATGCTCCTGGATTCAAAGAAAACTATGGGCAGAATAAGGAGAATAAGATATAAAAATGAGCCAAATGAAGTTATGGAAATGAAAAATGCCATATCTGAAATGAAAAATTCACTGGGTGAGATTGACAGTAAATTAGGCAACAGAAAATGTCAAATGAACTTAAAGACATGGCAATGGAAATTAATTAACTTGAATCAAAAGAAAGAGAAAGCCGAGCAGAGCTGCAATAACATGTGGCCCTTGAAACTGTGAGACAATATTAAGTGTCACAGCACGAGTAGAACAAAATCCCAGTGGACAGGAACAGGGATAGAAAAAAAATCTCTGAAGAAATTGTGATTTTAAAATGTCCAAATTTGTTGAAAACTACAAACCTATAGGTCCAAGAGGCTCAACAAACCCCAAGCAGTATAAACATAGAGAAAACTACCCAAGGTATATCCTCATCAACTTGCTGAAAACCAGTAATAAGGAGAAAATCTTGAAACCAGAGAGAAGAAAGGACACATTATGAATGGAGAAATGAGAAGTAGAATGACTGCAGGATCCCAAAGGAAACAAAGCAAACCTGAAGACAATGGAATTGCAATCTTTAATGTATGGATTGAAAGCATGTCTTCCCTCAATTTCAACCTCAATTTAACATGCTGAAGCTCTAATTATCAATGTGGCTATATTTGAATTTAAAAAAGTAAGTAAGAGTATATGAGGTCAACTAGGTGTGGTGGTGCATGCCTGTAATCCTAGTACTCAAGAGACTGAGACAAGAGGATTGCAGGTTCGAGGCTAGCCTCAGGAACTTAGTGAGGCACTCAGGAACTTAATGATACCCAGTTTCAAAATTAAAAAAATAAAATAAAATAGGGCAGGGAGTATATCTTGGAGGTAGAATGCCCCTGTATTCAATTCTCAGTAACACACACACACACACACACACACACACACACACACACGAGGTCATAAGGGTAGGGCTCTTATTTGACAGGATTAGTATCCCTATACGAAGACAGATCACTTATCACTTTTTCTCTCTTTACCTTGGAAGGACATCCTAGGAAGCTGAATGTTTGTGAGTCTAGAAGGGAAACTTCTCCAGAAACTGACCTTAGCAGACCTTGATCTTGGTCTTCTAGCCTCTAGAACTGTGTGTGTGAGGAGGAAGCAAAAAACAAAAAACAACAAAAAACTTCTGATGCCTAAGCCATGCAGTCTATGCTGTTTTCTTACAGTCACCCAAGCAGATTACTACTACAATTCATCAAAATGTAAACTCTGTCAACAGAATTCTATATTCAGTGAAAATATTATTCAAATATGAAAGCAAAATGAAGACATTTTCAGATGAACAAAGGCTGAGAAAATTGATCATCAGTAACATGCACTACAAGATATATTAAAGGAAGTCATTCATGTTGAAGGGAAATAATGCTAGGTGAAATTTATACAAAGTGAAAAATAGCTCCAGATATGATATGTAAGTAAATATAAAAGACTTTTTCCCTTCTCCAAAATATTGTCTTTAAGAGCTGGTATGTTGCTGGCACTTGTAATTATAGCTACTTGGGAGACTGAGGCAGGAGGTTCACAAGTTTGAAGCCAGCCTGGATACTGAAGGAGACCTTATTTCAAAATGTAATAAAAAAGGGCATAAGATTATCCAATAGTGCTGCAAGAAAAAAAATTGCCTTTAAGAGATAATTGACTATTATAAGCAAAGTTAATACCAATGTATTCTGGGACATACATGTAGAAATAAGATTGATGTTTGACAACTTACACAAAAATGGGGGGGGGATGGAAGTGTACTATTGCAAGATTTTTTATATGTGAAGCAGTATGACTTTATTCAAAGGTAGATTATAATACTTTGTAAAGCCTACAGAAAACATCAAAAATTAGAAAAAAGACATTATATGTAATAAACCAAAATGGAATACTACAAAATACCAGATCCAAAGAAGGCAGAAAAAGTGAAAAATAGAAACAAAATGCATATGAGAAAAACAAACAAAAAAATTAGTAAGATGATAGATTAAAAACTAGCTATATTGATAATTGCATTAAATATAAATGGTCTAAATACTCCAATCAAAAGGCAGAGATTATCAGAATGGATAAAAAGAGCAAGATCCAAATCTTTGCTCTCTACAAGAAATTCTCTTTAAACATAAACTCAGAGATAGGTTAAAAGTGAAAAAGTAGAAAGTGATATACCACATAAACACTAAGCATAGGGAAGCTGTGGTAGTTATATTAATATATGACTAAATAAACTTCAGAAGGAAGAATATTATCAAGAATATAGATGTACATTTCAGAAGGGCAAAAGATCAATTGATTGAGAAGGCATTAAAATCATTGTTGTTTGTATACTTAATAACAGCTTAAAGTTCATAAAGCAAAACCTAATGAAACTGAAAAAATAAATGCATAAATCCACAATTATAATGTGAGATTTCAGCATTCTTCTGCTAGGAATTGATAGAATAAGTATGCAGCAAATCAGTAAGTATAGAGAAGACTTGAGCAACACTCCCAGTCAACTTGACTTTATTGCATTTATAAAATATTTCATCTATCCATAGCAAATATATATATATATATATATATATATATATATATATATATATATATATTTAAATGCTCATGGTACATTAAACAAAATAGCGATGAGTTATGTCTTAGTATTTTCTCCAACCTGGAGTATTAAATAAGAATTCAAAATATCTGAGATATACCCAAATATTTGAAAAGTACACAATTTATCTCTCAATAATAAATTGGTCAAAGAATAAATCATAGGAAAAATTGGAGAATTTTTGACTTAAATGAAAAAGAAGACATAGCATACCAATGTTTGTGTGATGTAGCTAAAACAATGCTCAGAGGAAAGTATGTGGCTTTAAATATACTATAAAGCTCATGAGTTTCTATGCCCCCATTTTACAAAATAACAGGGGCACAGGCAAGTTTAGTGATTTACATAATAAGGTTGTCCATTGCTTCAGGTGAAAATTAGAATTAGAGTCTTCTGCATTGATTTATTTCTTTCCACTGTTCTATTTATTTATTTTTTGCTTTATACCTTGATCACTGTATGCAGAGCAGCATGTCTGCTCACTCTTTTGTTACCTCACTCTCTGCTGTCCTCTCACCCTGCGTAAATATTCTTTATGGTTACTAATAAGAATGCTGGGAGGGTGCAGCGTGTGTTTGATGTAATCAGATGCTGAGATGTCTCAGGTCAGGAGAAGCAGACCCATGGCATGGAACAAGTTAATGCCACGACCCCAGAGGATGTCAGCAGACAGAGGAAATGGAAAGCTTCCAGGGAGTTCCTGCCCTGTACTGAACAAGGGGAAATTGGTCTCACTGCAGCTGTGATGTAGTTAGTGACCTGCCTGACATTGTGCAACTAAAAAGTGTCTGCTCTTGGATTTGAACTTAGTCCTGACCAACCTAAAAAGCCACACATAGGGTAGGGTGAATCATCGTCTTCCTATTGGGCTTATGCTCAGTTCAGACTCCAGAACTCATACCCACTGCTGCATGTTTACTCTACTGCAAGGCAGGGAACCACCACGATTATGCTGTTGCTTTCTTGAAAACTTACCAGACTTTACTGTTTTTTATCCCCAGGAGCTCTGTGGGTCTTGACCTCAGGAATCTACCCTCTTTGCATTACCAATACTACACTTGCTACAAGTCCAAGTTTCTACTCTCTGTTTCACTGAGAGCTTTTCTTCTTATCAAGCAGTCAACCTTTTCCTTTTGAGAGTAACTCAAAAGGCCGTAATCTCGATTAGGAAAACATTTTGTGCTTGAAGTCAAAGCCAGTTGGTGCAATCCATGGGGATTAGTGGGCAGGGGACAGCGTGAGGGCATCGAGCCTGCTGGCCATGCGTGTGCCGAGTGGCCTGTATCTCACAGGGACAAGTCAGTGTGTGCACCTGGCCACTGCCTATAGGGTTGGGCATCCTCAGATGACAGGCCATGTCTTGTCAGGAGTTAAATATGAGATGACTCCATTTCATTCTAAGAGTTAGAAGACTGCAGGATAGTTAGGTTTCCATCTGATGCACAGGCTCTGCATCTCCCGAGTTCCACAATGATGCATTCATCTCTTGGGAGGCTCTGGATGAAGTACAACCTTGACAACCCTTGGTAATTGCTCTTCTTGTAAGCAGGAGGGATGGCTGCCAGGTCAAGGTCTGAGCAATCCTGTATGCCTTGCCCTTTACTGCTAAGAAATGTGATTAGGGGACTGGGGATGGCAGCTACCTTAAAAGGAGAGGCGAGGGCATAGGATGGCATTTGGCATCAGGCAGAAGTAGGTCTGATCCCATCTAGTCTGTGAGTTACTTAACCGGAATCTCCTTTTCTGTATAATGAGAACAATGGGAATTATCTTTCAGGACAGTGGTGATGTGATTTTAAATATATAAAATCAGCGTTATGCAATTGGTGCATTGCAAAGGCTGTCACAAGGGTAATAACAACCAAGGCATTATTATTAAACATGGTGTCAAGGAAGATTCTCATTTCTCCCTCCATGGATACCCCAGTCGGATATGGACTCTGCCAGGATTCGTGGAGGCATTTGCGGGGCAGCAAGGAGGGACACCAGATTTTATTTATTTATTTATTTATTTATTTATTTATTTATTTATTTATTTATTTATTTATTTATTTATTTATTTTGCGGTACTGGGGATTGAACTCAGGGGCATTCTACCTCCGAGCTATACCCCCAGCCCTATTTTTTTTTAAATTCTTTATTTTGAAACCGAGTCTCACTAAGTTGCGGAGTGCCTCACTAGGTAGCTGAGGCTGGCTGCGAACCCGGATCCTCTGGTCTCAGCCTCCCGAATGCTGGGATTACAACCGTCTGCCACCACGCCCGGCTGGGACACCAGATTTTAAAATCACAAAGTCTGTCTTAATGTTCCAGGCATTAATCTTGTAACCCTGGACAAATAAGCTGTGTCTTCAATTTTGGGAAGTGTTATAAATTCACACGTGAAAATAAAAGTTTAGAAGACAGTTGTCATGTATAAAGAAGAATATGCTGGGCACTGCCACCCTGATCATCAGCACCAGTAGCTCTGAAGCCTCTGCAATCCTCTTCAATCTCACACTCCTCTCCCTCTGCACTCTGTACCACCCTCCTCCTCCCCACCTTGGGTTGTAAATCTATCACCCCTTGCAGGCAACCAGCTTCTTAACTTCTCACAGGATTGTTCAGGAGATTGAATGAACCACGTGCATGGACAGTGCAGTGGACAGTGCAGTGCAGATGGTCATTACTGCAATCGCCTTGCTTTCAAATCTGCAGTCATTACGTTGCTACAGACTGGAGCTTGGATGACCACTCATGGCTTTTTTTTTTCTTTTGCAGCAAGACACCCTAATTTCTACAGTCAAATGCATTTTATTTTTCTGCTCTGTGCTTCATGGTTAAGGTGGCAACTCCCTTAAATTTCATCTAGTTTGTTCTGGACTGAGAAATCAGATCAGTCAACTCTTTAAAAATTTGCGTGCAGTGCAGTTAACTGGCACTCATTCAGCCTAGGGCATCCTTCTTGGAGCCGAGGGCATGGACTCCTCTGCCTATACTCAGAGGCGTTGGCTTCCACACTTCAGAGCTGAGGGTCAGGGCTCCCAACATTGGATCTGTCTCCAATTGCTGCTCTTTTTGCTCATGTGGCAAACCTGTATTGTACGCTGAATGAATGTGTTCTAATTGGAAATAGAGAGTTTTGAGGTGCAGTATTTCCCCTAAATAGCTCCTGGTTTTGAGGGATGAAGCAGAACATAGACAGTTATGCCACAAAGCACTGTGCCTGAAGGAAGGGTACCCAGATGCTCGGGGATGGCAGGAGAAGGGCTGTGTGTGCAGGGAATACTCCCTGGAAGAAAGGACATCTGAGCTGGGTTCTGAAGGTAGAGTAGGAGTTGGTTAGGCCATCATGGCTGGGAAGGACATGGGAGGCTGAGAGGGCAGCAGTACAAGGGGACAGTCCTGGGGAGGATGCCCTGCACTTCCCTGTGGACCCTCACTTTGACCCAAGGGTGGTGCTTTGTATCCAGGATGCTGGAGACCTAAGTCTTCCTGGGCTGTGCTGATTCCTTCCTATCCTCAATCATACCCCCATCACTCCCACTGCACCATCTCTTGAGCAGCTCTGAGCACCTGCCCTTCTTCCCACTTCCCTGGCAACAGTTGCTGAGCAGCCGACTCCTGCCTGGTCTTCTGGATAGTGCTTTTACTGTTCTGCTCAGACCCACACTGCCCGTGTCTGGCCTGAGCTCTGCCAGGCAGGATGAACTTTCTCACATGATACACTGACTGCTCCCGTGCTTAAACCCTCCAGAGGTGTTCTGGGTCCTCAGCATGGAGCCCTGGCTCCTGACCCGTGGACGGTGGCGCAGCCTCGCCTACCTGTGTAGGTGCCTGCCCCAAGCCTCTCCCATCTTTACTCACAACACCCATCCTGCCCATTTGCTCTGGCTTCTCTCTAATTGTTTTCTTTGTCCTGGTTTTTTCTATCATGGTGGCAGTTTCAAGTCCTCGAAAGCTTCCAGTGCACTCCGTTCTCAGGGCCTTAGCACGTGCTATCCACTCTGCCCCCACTGGATCTCAGGCCAGTTCACGCAAATCTTCCGTGTCTCAGCTTCATGATGATTTCCTCATCCAGGTCTTATCTGATTCTTCAGTACTTAAAAATTTCTTCTCCTAACATAGTCTATTTTCCCTTTACAGAACTGACTGCAATTTGTAAATTAAACATTTTGTTTATGTCTTTCCCCACACTCTAAGCTCCAAGAAAGCAAGGACTATATTCCACACCCCACTCAAAACTCAGGGTCTATCACAATGTAAGAGACAGGATAGGGCTTTTCTTCACTCTTAAAAGCTTTCCATTTTCCCCCTTTCCCATTTTTATTGACATATCATAATTATACGTAATTGTGGGACAGAATGTATATTTCAATTCAAGTATACGTTGTATAATGATCATTCAGGGTAATGAGTATATCTATTGCCTTAAAAATTTACCAAAATTTTGCGGTATGAACATTCAAAAACTTCTAAGATATTTTGAAATATACAATGTATTGTTTATTTTTTGTACTTTTATCTGTACATTGTAATTATACATCATAGTGAGATTCCAAGTGATTACCACCAGTCAGTATCCAAAAGAATTTAAAATCAGAACACCACAGTGATACATGCATAGGATGCATTACTGTTAATCATAGTTTACCTACTGTGCAATAGAGCCCCCGTGATTATTCCTCCTAGCTAACTGTAACGTTGCATGCATGATCAACCTGCTCACATCCCCTCCTTCTACCTATTCTTCTCAGCCTCTGGAAACCACTATTCTACTCTCAATATCAAGTTTTTTAGATTCACATATGAGCGAGATCTTGCAGTATTTGTCTTTCTGTGCCGGGCTCATTTCACTTAACATGATGTCCTCCAGACTCATCCATGTTGTCACAAACAACAGGATTTCATCCTTTTTATGACTGAATAGTATTTCATTGTCAAAACAACAATGAGATATTGACCTTACCCCAGATAAAATGGTTATTATAACAAAGACAAAACATAATAAATGCTGAGAAGGATATTGTGAAAGGGGAACTCATACACGCTGGTGGGAATGTAAATTAATACAGCCATTCTAGAAAACTCTTTGGCGGTTCCTCAAATAATCAAAGATAGATCCTGGTGTGGTGGTGCATGCCTGTAATCCCAGAACTTGGGAGGCTGAGACAGGAGGATTTCAGGTTCGAGGCCAGCCTCATTAACTTAGTGAGATCCTGTTTCAAAATAAACAAACAAACAAACAAAATAAGGCTGAAGGTGTAGCTCAGAGGTAGAATACCCTTAGGTTCAATCCCCAGGAAAACACACACACACACACACACACACACACACACACACACACACACACACAAACTACCATATGATCTAGCAATCCCACTACTGTATATGTATCCAAAGGAAAGGAAATCAGTGTATTGAAGAGACATCTGCACCCCCAGGTTCGCACAGCCAAGATACAGGGTCAACCTCCAAGTCCATCGGTGGATGACTGGATAAAGTAAGCCTTAATATGTGTAAGTTGGATGAATGGGTGAGACAAGGGTCCCCAGGGGAGCCACACACATCTGGGTCAGAACAGTCAGAGAAGGTTTGTGTATGTTTTCTATTCAAGCATAATTAATTACAAAAAAATTAGCAGCTTGAAGCATCATGCATTTATGGTCTAACAGTTTTTGAGAGTTATGAATCTAGATACAGTTCAGAAGAATCCTCTGCCCAGGTCTCAAATGGCTCACATCAGGGTGCTGGCCACACTCTTGTCCTCAACTGGGGCCTGGAGTCCTCTCCTGGGCTCATCTTGGTTGTTGGTAGATTTCAGTTACTTGTGGTTGTAGGACAGAGGCTCTTGGTGTGTAGATACGGCCCATCATGGTGAATAGCTCTCAAGTTAGCCATTGGCTTTCTTCCTGTAGACCAGCAGGATAATCTTCTGAGCATTAAAAGTTTATTTCTTTTCCCCAAATAAACTTTTAATTTAAGGGCAGTTTTGGATTCATGGAGAAGTTGCAAGATAGAATGAAGTGCTAGTATACCCCATACCTTTACACCTGTAGGATGCATCTACCACACTCAATGAACCAATATGGCTGCATTATTAACTAATGTCCATACATTATTCAGATTTCCTTTTGTTTTCCCCTGATATCCTTCCCTGTTCCAAACTCCCTTCCAGGATACCACATTGCTTTTGTGGTTTGTAATTTATATTCACAGCGGATCCATGTCCACTTTGAAATAACACGACGCCATTTCAAAGGTGGAGCCTGTACCTCTCAACTGAGCCTTCCCACCCCACCTCCCACCCTTGCAATATGGCTGTTATTGACTTCACTGGTTCATATGATGCTATCACCTGTACGTTATTACTATCCTCTATTTATTCTGCCCTTCTTTATGTGCATCCAAGTGTTTGACCCATATGATTTCCATCTGCCTGAATAAATTCTTTTGCCATTTATTATAGAAAAAGGTCTATTGGGGGTGCTACCCTTTCATTTTTGTTTATCTGAGAAAGTCTTCATCTCTCCTTTACTTTCAAAGGATAAATTTGCTGAAAATAAAATTCTAAATTGGTGTTTTTTTTTTTTTAATTTTTACTCTTTAAATGTTTCACACAACTTCTTCCCTGTGTGCTTCTGATGCAAAATTCTCTGTAATCCCCATCACTATTCTTCTATAATTCTTCTGTAGGTAAAGTGTGAGTTTCTTTTGGCTTCTGCCAAGACCTTACTATTTGTCTTTGGTTGACTGCAATTTGAATATGCAATGTCTAGATATTTTTGCTTTCATTTTTATTTCTCCTCACTTTTACTCTCTAGAACAATGCATTGGTGTTGTCATTAGTCTTGAAAAGTCCTCAACCATGATTTCTTCATACTTTTTTTCTCCATTCTCTTGTTCTTCCAATTATACACACGTTGCACTTTTTGATGTTGTCTCACTGTGCTTGGATGCTTTGTTTGTTGTTGTTTTTTTTTTTAAATTCTTTTCCCTCTTTGCATTTATTCTGGGAAGTTTCTAGTGACCTATCTCCAAGCTCGCAGAGTCCTTCCTCATCTGTCTGTATCAAGACTATTGACAAGACCCTTAAAGACATTCCTTATGTCCATTACTTCTTTTTTGGTCTTGTTTTTTGCTTTCCTTTGTTTGCTTCTTAGAGTCTTTGCTTACCTTTCCCAGTTGTTCTTGAATGTCTTCCCCTTTTCTTCAGTTACATCCCTTAACGTACTCATCACAATTACTTTAACTCTCTGTCAGATAATTCTGACATTTGAATCGTATCTGAGTCTGGTCCTGATGGCTGCTCCCTCTCTTCAGACCTTTATTCTTCCCTTGCCTTTTGATATATTTTGTCATTTTTTCTTGAAGGCCAGACATATTGAAGTGGGTATAGAACCTAGGGTAAAGAAGTCTTCATAAAGATTTATGTTAATCTGACTAGTAGTGGGGCCTGGCTAGAGGAAGTATCACTAGAGGGGTAGCTCAGTGGTAGAGTGCTTGCCTTTCTGCATTAGGCCCTGGGTTCAATCCTTAGCGTGGCAAAAAGAGAAAAGGAAATAAAAGAAAAAACAAGCTTGTCTGATTATGTTCTGGCCCACCCAGAATAAACTCCCTGTGGATGAGCCTAATCCTAGGAGAGATATTATATTGTATTCCTAGATACTACCCATACTTGAAAGGAAAGGATTATGCAAGGTGTGTACACCAGGGGCAAGAACCTTGGGGTTGTCTTAGAATTCTGCCTACCCCAGCTGGCTAGAGGAGGTGATGCTTGAACTTGGTTGCAAAAGACCACTGGCATGAGCTAACCTAGAAGGTGGGGGGAGTGTTCCAGGCAGAAGAAACAGCATGTGTGACGAATGAGAGAGAACACACTGAACATGCTCTTGGGACCCAGAGGCTGTGTCCAAAGATCATAAATTTGCATACACTAAGCGTGCAGTGTTTTGTGCATCAATTTTATCTAAAGTATCTTAAAAATCTAGATTCTGACTTCTGTTACTAGAATTTGCATCCCAAGATGAGAAATATCCTCAGGTGATTACATGGAGGAAACGAGTAGTGGTTAGAAAGAATGGAGAGTAAAAACCTCTCTTCACCAGCCAAGAGAAGTGTGCGTCACTATGCCTGGCCAAGCGTTATCAGTTTTGAATGTTGGGATGGCTAGGTTACCTGAGACCAATGTTTTAGGTGAGCAGTTGCTTTGTATCTGTGGTGGTTGGGTTGGTACATATGGTTTCTTCCTTCCAGAAATGTGGAAGGAAGAAGCCTTTTTGAGGAAGCCTTGTCTCTTCCATTATACCTTGTTAAGCAAAACTTTCCCCTTATTTTATTCTCCTAAACCAAAAAGGTACAAAGCAAAACAAAAAACAAAAACAACTGCTCCCCAAAAAACCATTAAAAAAAAAAAAACAGAAACCAAAAACCCTACACCTTTCCTTTTTAACTCCAGAAAGGAGTCAGAGTAATTATAGATTGTTTCCCATTTGTAATTATATAAATGTCATCCTTTACGTGGACTGTCATTTTTCTGGACATTTTTATCAAAGATGTTTACATTTCTGCAACACATTTTTGGTACAAATGAAGCAGCCAGTCTGCTGGGAAATGGCATTGACGGTTGCCATGGGAACCACGTGAAGTCACAGAAAGCAGATTATCTCATAATGCATTACCCAGTGTCAGACGCAGCCAGCTGACTAGAGAACAAACTACCAATTAACGAGCGACAATTCAGGGCCAGAGAATAGGAGCAAAATAGAAGGCTACCTCTGAAAGGCCATGTTCAAACTAATTTATTGGTTACTTTGCTCTACCCAAACCAATTACTCTGATTGCATTCCACCCATATAAATCTATCCTAACCAGATCAGACTTCTAGATGAGGTAAAAAAAAAAAAAAAAATCTAGAAAAGTAGAATTTGACATTTTAGGGAAATGTTCAGACTTAGTTGTAAAAAATTATTTTGCTCAGCCAGTGAGACTTTTCAATTAAAATATGATCTTATCTTTGAAGATCTTTGAGAGACACTCAGCTTAAGGATGAGGGTATGAGTTGTAGTACCATACCGTGTAACTGTGGATTCTGGTTCTATGTGGTAGTAGCTTTCTGTCTCTGCATGAATGACTTTTCTTCTCTCAGTTTCGTCTTCCCCAACTGTAAAATGGGAATGATAACAGCAGCTTCCTCTGCACGAAGTTTCCATCTTGTGGCTTGTTTTGTGGATCAAATGAAATAATCCAAGTGAAGGGCTCAGCTTCATGCCTGTTCCGATTAAGTGTTCGATGTGTGTCTAAGGGTGTTTATCTGAAGCCAGTACCCAGGTTTTCGTTCTTTTTTTTTTTTTTTAATTATACTTTTACTGGTGCATTGTAACCATCCAACGTAATTAAGCTCAGCGTGATAGGGAAGTACGCTGCACACAGCACTTGGTGAGCTTCCCCTCAGATCCCATTTGTGGGATATACACACTATGGAATTTCACTCAGTCATAAAGAAGAACAAAATTGCATCATTTGCAGGAAAATGGGTAGAACTAGAGAATATTATGCTAAGTGAGATCAGCCAGTCTCAGGAAGTGAGGAGTCCTGTTTTCTCTCATATGTGGAAGCTAGGGAGAAATTGGGATACAAGAGGGATTCCACATAAAGGAGGGAACAACCTCCGTGGAGCGATGGAGGGGGAGTGGGGGGGAGAGGTGGGGATGGAGGAAGGAGAATTGATGACGGAAACACTTCCATTGATGCTTTGTACATATTCAGAATTATCAACGTCAATGTCAGTATCATATATGGGGAAGGGAGGGAAGTGGGGTTTTCTACTATATATGCAAAAAACAACTTATCTTGTGAAAAAAACAGAAACAACAACAAAAAAAGGAAAATGGGGGTTGGTCATAATTTAACTTTAACCACCATCAAAATCATCTGGAAAGCTCTATTAAACCAGAGAGTTTAAGGTCTCACCCAGACCTCTGCTGGGAACCTCTGGATATGGGGCCCAGTCAGGTGCATTTTAAACGGCCTCCCTGAGCATGATTCATTTCAGCCAGCCTGAAATGCTTAGAATTGCTTGAGCATCTAAGAGTCATTCTGTGGTGCTCATTGGGATGCATTTTCTGTGTCCTGTTTTCTGAGTTTATCATCATAGGTAGGGTGATGTCAGGGGAATGGGAATTGTAAGCAGTATCTCGGGGATTCTTCTGCAGGAGTGTGAAAAGCAGACTTGGACCAGCACGGTCCCTCGGAGTCACTCCAGATCCTTCCATGATATCTTCACCCCACCACTTGCAAGGAGAGGATCCATGATGTCACATTTGCCTAGAGCACAGTGTGTGTGTGTGTGTGTGTGTGTGTGTGTGTGTGTGTGTGTGTGTGGTACTGGGTATTGAACCCAGGGGCATTCTACCTCTGAGCTATACACCCAGCCTTATTTTATTAATTTAAAACAGAGTCTCACTAAGTTGCTGAGGGCCTTGCTAAGTTGCTGAGGCTGGCCTTGAACCTATGATCCTCCTGCCCCAACCTCCCAAGTACTAGGATTACAGGTGTGCACCATCACACCCGACTGAGCACAGTGGCATTTTTATGGAAGGAACAAAGAGAAGAAAAACCTGTTCTTCCACATGGCAAGCTTCTCTGTGTCTCCTGTAACCTGTAACCCGAACTGCCGCCTGTTTAAGAGTCTCTCCTTCCTTTTCCCCTGTCCCTCGTCCAAGGTCAAATAAAAACCTGGTGGTTGTGTGGGTGGGTGGGTGGGTGCCAGGAAGGAAGCCTTGCAGGAGTAGCTCAGGCCTCTTCTCCTCTTGGTGAGGAAAGAAACATTCTACATTTCTTCTCCTTACTGGAATTTAAAGGATCAAGGAGGTGGTAAGCAGCTTTAACAATCAGCTCTTAAGGGAAAAAAACAACACCCTGATTTCCATCACTTGCTGATTCCCATGGTGTAAATACTCCCACCATTGTTGCTTCTACTGAACACAGACTTGGGAAGAGATGAGCTCTATCTGCTGTCATGAGTCGTCCAAGCCAGCAGCCGTCCATCTCTGGGCCAAATGCGAAGATGGGGCTGTGGTCGCAGGGAGACAAAGACATATAGGAATAGTCCACTTGGCTAAGGTCCACTCCTGGCCTCAAGTCAGAGGGACAGTGGAAGGTTCTCCTGCCTGACGTGTGGCCTCGCTGGGTTCACCAGGGTAGAAGACAAATTGGCCTTGGTGGGTGTATTTACTCGTTAGCATTTCACAGCTGACATTCAAAGACCCAACCATGTAACTTAGAGGACAGAATTTATTTGCTCATAGTTTCATTGGAGATACTGGGGTTCAGTCCACGAGGCCAGGATCCACAGATATCAGGGCATGGTGCAGCGGGAAGTGAAGAGAGGGAGAGCACACAGGCTTTGCTCTCACATCATGAAGGCCAGAAAAGAGAGAGAGAACAAGCGAGGGGAGGAGGAACCATATATAATTGCCAGGACCACAGCCCGGGGGACCACCTGCTCCAGCCACACCCTACCAGACCCGGCCACCACCCAGATGAATCCATCACAATTGATTTTTCCACTGCTGATATTATAACCAAGCCCCACTTCCAACATTGCCACCCCATTTCCACGAGGACTGGGGCGCACCCCAAATCCAAACCAGTACAGTGGGACAAATGAGTTCTTTGCAAATGCTGGCCCCAGTAGGCTGGCAGTTATTGCTGGGGGTGCACCATGGAAAGGCAAGATCGTGTTGAGTTTGTAGGTTGGATCCAAGGCTCTAAACCTAATAAGAGTTTTCCACTTGAATACAGTTGTCAACCATAAATAAGTACTTTGCCAACAATTTAAGGGTCTTATTCAAATGTCTTGTCAGCAGAAGCATGGATGAATTTATTAGGAGTTGCTCTAGCTCAGAACCTGTCTTTGGATGTAGGAAAAGGAAATGAGAACACATGGGGATGAGGAGAATAAAGACACCTGCACTGTTAAAGAAGATGCATCCCAGTGATACTTTGCTTTCAGGAAGGAGAATGTGAGCAAACAAATTAACACATGTTGAGTTTGGGGCATTTCCTTCCTAAGCCAGAATAAAAACTCCACACACACACACACACACACACACACACACACACACACACACACACACACACGGAGATTGGTTCTGTAGAAAGGTATGTAGATTTTGTAGGCTGACAAGAATGAATTTAAATTCTGCTACTCTCTTTCTTCCCTTCCTTCCTTCCTTCCTTCCTTCCTTCCTTCCTTCCTTCCTTCCTTCCTTCCTTCCTTTCTCTCTCTTTCTATCTTTCCTTCTTTCTTTGTTGGGTTACTGGGAATTGAAGCCAGAGACTGTTTCTGAGCTACACACTCTCCCAGCCCTTTTTATTATTTTTTTAAGGTCTCTCTGGGCTTCCGAGAGTCTCGCTATGTTGCTGAGGCTGTCCTAGAACCTGCGATCTTCTTGTCTCAGCTTCTACTTTTGCACTTTCTTAATTTGCCTACAGTAAGTGTGTACTGACTCTTTTCTGCCAGATACCAAGATGGGTATGATGCTGTATCTTCAGGTACCTCACAGTCCATTTAAGAGCTGGGAGTGACGTAGGGCAAGATATTCAGCCCCACTCACTTTGGAAGCAAAATGCAGGAAGCAGCATCTCTATATTCTTCTGTTAGCGCCCTTGAAGGATATGGTGACTAAATGAGATAATGCAGAGAAGCAAAACTTAACCAGTGCCAGGAACTACCCAGCACATGTTAGCTTCTCTATCCACCTGCCACCAGGGTTTCTTCTAAAGTTCTCGTGTGATGTGTTCTTCTGCCCACTCATCCAAATCTTGTCAAAATAAGAAAACAGCTTCAGACAAAACAAAAACAATTCACGAAAGTGATATGCCATGAGGTTGGAGGTGGGTGAGCCCAGAAATTGCAGGTTCTTCCTCAAATGATCATAAATCCACATCGCCTTGACAACCATAAGTTTTACCCTAAACGTTCATTCCCATATTAGGTGTTTAGTAGTTGTAATGATTTTTTCCAAAGAAAAGATATTTTCAATGACTTCAGGGCAACCTCCTAAGACACATTAAATCAACATGCAATTTCAGCCAAGTTATGAGTTGTAGAGGTTTCTTGAATCCCAGGCTTCCACAAATGTTGAGTTCTCAGAGGACACTTCACAGCGAATCAGAAAGTGGAGGCTGAGCCAGGTGTGGGCATGGTGACACATGCCTGTAATCCCAGTACTTGGGAGGGGGAGCCTGAGACAGGAAGATCGTAGGTTTAAGGTTGGCCTCAGTGACTTAGTGAAACCTTGTTTCAACGTAAAAAATAAAAAAGATCTGGGACTGTAATTTGGAGGTACAATGTCCCTGGGTTCAATCCCTGGCCTGGTGTCTCTCTCTCTCTCTCTCTCTCTCTCTCTCTCTCTCTCTCACACACACACACACACACACACACACACACACACACGAAGTGGAGACAAGGAAGCATGAATGGAAACTTGGTCTGTGGGATGCAGAGATGGTAATGCTGATAAATTGGAAACCAACATGAAGAAACGTAATAAACCAGAGCCTTTTGTCACGGAAGCTTTGAACTCCTTGCTGTCATGCTCACTGTCTTTCCCAGCAGACCCCTGTCTTCCTTCCTCACTCTATAGCCTCCAGAGATGTGGATCCTGGAGACTCATTTGGGGGAGATGGTGGGGACAAGGGGAGAAGGGGAAGGAAGGGGTAGGAAAGGGCTGTGTGCATTGGACATGGGGGGACTTGGATTATCAAACATGAAAGCTGGGCATTCATATTGCAGTTCATCTCCTCCATACAGAGAGAGCAAATGTGGTGGCTGATGGAATTTTGCCTTTCATCTCTTCCTTCTAATACCAGCTATGAAAGTGCAAATTCTGGGGTCGCTTGGTGCCTGTCTGCTGGGATCAGTCGATTTTCAGCTGGCTGTGCACGTGCATGCATTTAGATACTCTGAGCATGTGACTCAGAGAAGACCGATGTCTCTATGCTTTAAAGCCTTTATTTATTTATTTGCACATGACATATTTAATTCCAAGGTTCTTAAGGCATTTTGCAAACATTAAATTAACTGTTAATCCTCTCCATGTCACTATAAAGCAGGGAAAGAAGCCTTTTATTATAACACATTGTGGACTAAACCGGAAAAATAGACTTCATGGGAAGAGGGATAATCAAGAGAGATGAAAAGAGAAAGACGCATAGAAAAAAAAGAAAGAAAGAAAGAAGAAAAGATGATTTTTTCCCCCTCAGTCAAGTAGAGAAACCCCTGGCAAATTTTCTCTGCAGATGGAGCCCAAGTCAACTGTCCTGCATTCCAAATGCTTCTAGTTTCCATGGTTATTACATTAGTAAATAGATAATCTTGAGTAAAGTGTATCTGCAAAGATTAAATTTCCATAGCTGTAAAACTGGGATTACAATAGTATCTATGTCATAGATTAATCATGAAAAGTGCAACAAGTGTTATCTGTATCATCCTCATCATCACCACCATCATCATTACTGTCATCATCTTGTAATTCTCTCTCTGGATTGCTGATAGTAAGGAGATTATTTTGCCCAAGTCAAATCTGTGTCTAAAATTTCCCCATGACAGATTGATTACAAAAGTACCCCCAGTTCTCCATACCTCCCTCTTTCTGTACCCTGAACAGGGTGACTTTACCATTAATCCCATTGAGTGGATTCTGTTTCCTGATCTCTTGAATGTGAACTGATCTTTTTAATTTCTTTGACCAATAGAATACAGAAGAGTCATTGTTAGAGTTGAATCTAGACTTCACCCAGCCTCACATGCTTCTGTTGGCCTCTTGGAAATGTATACTGCCCCAGCAAGAACGAGTCCAGGCTGGCTTGCTGGATGATGAGATGTGGGTTCAGGGTCCTCATTACCCCAGCTGACAGCCATTATCACTTGGTCAGTCCCTAGCCACCTGCTGGGTGACCACAGACACACGTGTAAGACCAGCTGATATAGTGTGTCTGGCTCAGATAACCAAAACTGTTCATCTTTTCTGTACATATGTTTTTTTTTTTTTTTGTATTGGGGATTGAACCCGGGTGAATTTTACCTCTGAACTATACACCCAGGCCATTTATTTTTATTTATTTATTTATTTATTTATTTATTTATTTATTTATTTATTTATTTATTTATTTGAAAGAGGGTCTCACTAAGTTGCTGAGGATCTTGTTAAGTTGCTGAAGCTATCCTTGAACCTGCAGTCCTCCTCTTCTCAGCCTCCGAAGTACTGGGATTACAGACGTGCTCCACTGCACCAAGTTTATCTGTACATTTGTAAGCAATAAGAAACAGTTGCTACTGTAAGCCACAAAGTTTTGAGAGCAGTTTGTTATGCAGCAACAACTAACTTCTACAGCTCTCTTTTCAGGTTTCCTTTTCATTCATTTCACCAGAAGCCCTCTTTCTTAACATAAAGATCAGCCCAGTCCATTAATTTATCAATTTGTGGCTCAGTCTGAGCAGGATCAGTGAGAGGAAGTAAAGGTGAGTCAAAGGATCGGCCAAGGAGAAGCAACATGTAGTTGGGTAGATAAAACATGGCAGACAGAACACTGATAATGGTGGAAATTACAAAGACCACAGACACATGTGTGCTTGTATCACTTTCAACCTCACTGTGATGTATAATTCCAATGTATCAATAAAAGTATATTTTTAAAAAAGCCCCCAGAGAGTAAGAAATAAAAGAAAATGGCATTCCTAGAAGAAGAGATCGTTTCTAGCTTGCAGTTGGGGTGAGATGGGAGGGTTTGTGGAAGTCACATAAATTTCTCTACTATCTATTGAATCAGTACTGCTTTGGTCTGAATGTGTCTCCCCAAACTGATAGGTTGGAATTAAAATTCCATTGGAATTTTGGATAATATCAACAGGCTCTGCTAATGGCCTGCCCTTAGCTCCCTAATGCCAGCACATGGAGGGTTGGGTTTCAGTGTATGGATTTTGGGCTGGGCACATTCAGTCCATGGCATCATCTGTCTCCATTTCCTCTCCCTGGCTTCTGGAGAGGCTGCGATGGCCCTTTAACTCAGCTCCCTCTTCTAGTCTTGCTCGGCTCCCTCCTGCCGCAAGCCAACCCATTCTCCCATCAGAGTCACTTTTTCTGAAATGTAAATCTGTCTCAGTTGCTCCCCTTCTTTAAATCCTTTGATGACTTTCCAAAGTCACCAAAGAGGGCTCCAGAAGAAAGCTTGGAAAGAAAGAAAGCTTCCATGGCCTGGAACCCAGCACTTCCCCAGCCATCTCTCCCATTTTCCACCTCAGTTTCATATCTGCCTATACCTCCCACTTGCTACGGAAGGTCCTGCAGTGGTTTTTGAAGTCTCCAAGGAGCCCCAACTGGTATTATCCTTCCTCCCCTGGGCTTTGAATACATTGCAGAAGATAACCCAGAGGAGTCAGAATACCAAAACACCACCTCTCCGGCTGATAAGAGCTCAGTCAGATGATGGCACAGCTTATTTTAGTGCTGAATCCCTTGAACTGGGCCAGGCGCCCACCCTTCCCCAGGCACTGCAGACCCAGGGAGTCTTAAACCAGCCAGTGTGGGATGCCAGGTACCCGCGTTTACAGAACTCCTGCTCCTTTCACGGAATCTGCTCCCAAGAAAACGAGGAGAAGTCTATTTTATTCTTTCAGTCAGGTAGATCACTCCATCTCCCCTGGGATGGAGTGGATGAAGGCGTGGGGAAAGGCCACAAGGAAGACATCAGGAGAAGGGAAGATGAACCCTCTAACAAAATAGAACAACTCGAGATCCTCTGAGCATATGCTGCTCCTTCCTCCGCATCCGTGCACCTTGCTACTTCTACCTTGTCGCTCCCTGGCTGCTCTACCCATTCTTTGTTGCTCTTTAGTCGCACTCATGGAAGTTAAGTGAGCTCGTTTATGGGAACCTTCTAGAGAGTGTCTGGAAATAAGAAGTCCTTTGATAACTACTTATTGAACAAATAGAAGTGGTATTTGAGCCTGGCCTTGATGGAAGGGTAGGATCTGGGCAGGTTAGCCTTGGGGAGTAGAGGGTCGAAGGATGTTTTAGACAGAGGTGATCTCCAGGGCAGATCCAGAGACACGGAGCAAATGCTGTGTGGTGTATGTTGGTTTGGCTAAAGCGCAGACATGACAAGGAGAAGCGTTGTGATATCTCATTTTAGAAAAATTGCTTGAGGTTTGAGACAGTGAAGGGCTTTGAATATCAGGTTAAACATTCTTTTAGGCTGAAAAGAGCCAGAAAGAATTTGGGCAGGTCAGTGCAATCAATACCACACTCCTGGCATATGGTCAGACAGAGGCTAGTTTTGTAATTGGATTCCGGTGCCTAATTTTTCATCTGTTGGGATTAGGTTTAGCTACTCCCCTATGTAACTTTTTTTTCAGCACAACACCTTGGCTTGCTAATATTTTATTTCAAATTATTTTCACTTGAAAAGAAGTAGGAGGAAAGCTGGGCGTGGTGGCCTACACCTTTAATTCCAGAATTTGGGAGGCTGAGACAGAAGGATTGCAGGTTCAAAGCCAGCCTCAGCAACTCAGTGAGACTCATACCAAATTAAAAAAATAAATAAAATAGGGCTGGAGTTGTAGCTTGGATGTAGAATGTCCCTGGGTTCAATCCTCAGCAACACACACACACACCCACACACACACACACACACACAATAATAGAGCTACAGACACAAGAAATTCCTATAATTTAAAATAAATATTTATTTTTTGTCTTTTCCGTGGGTGGCCCAGAGAAGAGAGTGCCATGTCCATCTTCTGCTTGGTGCTGAATAGTTTCGAATCTTGGTGGAGAAAAATAAAGAGCAGATTGTATTAATGCTCTAGGTTTACACTGTAAGCTACCAAAGGGGAGGTCTAGATGGGAAGGCTGCTCCCGTTGACCTTTGGTAGGCTGGCAGCAGCTGAGAGGGCTTGGGAAGTCACAACCTCGGCCTTGCTCCACACACATCCCCTCTGCAGACTCTTGCAAAAAGGCCTCAGGCAGACATTCAAGGAGCTCTGAAGACCACACCAGCCCCTTGATGCAATTAGGTCAGTGACGGAGCAGCTAGCTCTGTGGAAGTCAAGAGGGAAATACAATGACGCAAGACACAAGCCAAGCAGAGACCTAGCATGGAAGAGCGACTGCACGAAATGGAGGAGGAGGAGGAGGAGGAGGAGGAGGAGGAGGAAAGAAAATACATTAAGGGGTATGAGGACTTTCTTGAGCCAATGGAATGTTAGTTAATGTGACTCGGGCTGTGATCTATCTTGCTTTTGCTTGTTGTCTGTCACTGGAAGAACCTTCTCACATTAGCCTTCGGGAGGATGAGAGAAATGGGTTGAGTATCCCAACCAGGGCCACCTTGGATTAGCTAAGTAGGGGATCCTGGTCCATGTGGGCCAGTCCAGCTGAGACTAGAAGGACGCACAGAATCAGAAGACTGCCCAGCTGAACACTCCAAATGTGTGAATGATGAGTGCTATTATTGAGACTGATGCTTCATGGTTGTGTTACATTATTGTGACTATAGATAATTGATGTATCCAACATCTATGCTCATTGAAGGAAAGGGACACTTGGACAATTTGGAAACACCAGAGTTTCTATGACACTTTGCCCTGGCACTTACCCCTTAATGCATTTTCTTTCCTCCTCCTCCTCCTCCTCCTCCTCCTCTTCTTTTTTCCTCCTCCCCTCCTTCTTCCTCTTTCTTCTCTTCCTCTTTTTCTTCATACTGGGGATTAAACTCAGGGACATTCTACCTCTGAGATACACCACCAGCCATTTTTTGTTTGTTTGTCTTTAAACAGGGTATCTTACTAAGTTGCAGAGAGTCTCACTAAGTTGCTGAGGCTGATCTTGGATCTGCAATTCTCCTATCTCAGCCTCCTAAGTACTGGGATTACAGGCATACATTACCTGTATACACATACCACATACAGCTCTTGATTCCCTTCTTATCTTACTATATAAGTATATTTTCCCCCTACAATTTTGATTTTTAATTTAGGACTTTAAATTTACTAAAGTTGAGAGGCAGTAGTATACCCTAATGTATATTCTTGGGTTCATGCCTAGAATTTGCAGGGTCCATAAACTAAGATGAAAAAGATGATATTCTTACTTAATATCTACCCCAAATATACTCATGAATATAGGAAGAAAACCATAGTCATATTAGCAGGACCTGAGGGCTGTTGTCACCAATAGGAATTGATCTATTTATATTCCATTCCTGTTACTGGCTACTTTGGAATTATGATACATATTAGGTTCTCCACTGGGTCTTGCTGAGTAATGTGATTTTTCAGAAGCACAGATCTTTTTATGTCACATTTTAAAACATTTTTTATAGCTATTTAGATGCAATTGTTTTTTCTACTTCTATGATTTTTTTTTTCCAGTACTGGGGATTGAACCCAGGTGCATTCTACCTCCGAGCTTTACCCCCCAGTCCTATTTTTTTATTCTTTATTTTTTATTTATTTACCGAGCTACACCCCCAGCCCTATTTTTTGTTCTTTATTTTGAAACAGGGTCTCACTAAGTTGCGGAGTGCCTCACTAGGTAGCTGAGGCTGGCTGTGAACCCGGATCCTCCGGTCTCAGCCTCCCAAATGCTGAGATTACAAGTATGCACCACCACTCTCAGCTGCTTCTACACTTTTCATATTAATAACTTAAAATGAAGGGGTCCCTAGACTTCACAATGCTGATGGGGTCAATGTATTCGAAAAGTTCAAGAACACATGGTATATCTTTGGGAACTGGCCACCCCAGAGCCAAGTTGTAGGATTATGGTCTAGCTCTGCAGCTTGCAAGCCCTGTAATCACGGAGTCTCAGTTACCTCATCTGTAAAATGGAAGTAATAATAGGGTGTAACTCCTAAAGTTGCTATGCAAATTAAATGACTACAATGCATGCAGACTGCTTAGGGTCACAAATTCTAGAAAATGCTTTTACTCATGTATATCATTTGAAGGGTAACATAGTTATACAAGCTTTGTTATATATGACACCAGTTTTCTATCCCTCTTATTCAATTTTTCTTTCTCCCCAACTCAATAATTTTAATTGAAAATTTTAATGTTAATTTCTCTACACCTAAATAATCAGCTGCATTGCTACTTGTTGACTTTTCAGTTTTAGACATTATCTAAGAATTGGCTTGCACACGTATTCTTGTCATTCTCTCAACCTTCCAGTTTTCCTAAACATCACAATGTTGGTTAGGTAAATATTCTGTGTTTACACTATTGTGACTATAAATGCTATTCATGGCTGAGCAGTGTAATACATTATAATTAGTTTTTTCCTTTATGTACAATTTTGTTTACCCTGGAGCTATTACTTGTCTTTCATTTTGCTCAGGTTTTTACTTTCTCACTAGTGATTTGACCCAGAGTCTATTCCATTTGTCTAAATCTCCTCTTTTTACAAATGTACAGATGTTTTGGGTATTTTCTACCTATTTAATACTTGTGAGTAATACTCTGAGCTTTTAAGCCAGATCCATATTGGATTACAAAACCTTTTATTCCTGGAGCACAGATATCATCCAAAAATCTTCCTTATTAATCATTCTGGGTATTCTTTTCATCTCTCTCCTAGGACTCCTATTACTAATATCTTATATTTTCTTTTTTGGTTTTTCTTCCTGTCTTGTAGAGATATTCTCCAGTAGTTTTCAGAGAAAGCAGTAATAGAAGGATTTAAAAAAAGACTTTACGTATTTGAAAAATGACTATGTTGATTCTTCATAGATAGTTTATATAGGTATAGAATTATTCTAACTTGAAAATAAATTTCTTTCTAATTTTAAAGACATCTTTAACCCCACTGCCTTCTGGTATATGGTACTGCTATTAAGGAGTTTGAAGTCTTTTAATTGTTTATTCTTTGTATGTCATCTCCCCCTCTTCCCCTTATTTTTTGGTGGTTTAAAGGAATTTTTTTAATGGTCACTTGATTTAGATTTATTTTTACCCATTGTCCTGAGCATTTAGTAAATTTTCAAATCCAGAAAATGATGCTATTTTTGTATATTCTTGAGTTATTTTATCCTTTTTTCCTTTGTTCTCTCTTTTCTAAAACTCTTTAAAAATTAAAGGTCATCACCATTAGTATGTAAATATTTTAGGGTAATCATTACTTTGTGCCATGATTTTGATGACATTGACAATTTCTTATTTTCTATTGTATAAATTTAAGGTGTGCAACATGATGTTTTGATATATATATATATATACATATATATATATAATCACACAGTAAAAGAATTAGTACAGACAAGTATTTTAACATATCACTAGATTTATTCACCCTGAATAACTATATATTTTTAACCTTTGATCTATATTTTTCTATTCCACACCTTCGCCCCCAACTTCGATAGCTACTGTTCTATTCTCTATGTGTATTTGAGGGTTTTTTTAATGCAGTGTTTGTCTTTTTCTGTTTCACTTATTTCACTTAGCATTCTTTTCTTCAAATGTATCCATGTTGTAACATATAGCAGGATTTTCTCTAAAAGATGGTTAATAAATCATATTTGATTATGTACAGCAGTTTCCTTTATCAATAGGGAGCAATTACTGCTTCAATTTCTTTATTAGTTATTGGTCTGTTTGCACTATTTATTTCTTCTTGACTTGAAATTGATAAGTTATATGTTCTAGAAATTTATCCATTTCTTCTAAGTTATCCAATATGTTAGCATGTAGTTTATATAGTCAGTCCCTTTGATCCCTTTTTAAAATTTTTGATGCAACTGTTGTAATGTCTCCACTTTCATTTCTTATTTTATTTATCGAGTTTTATCTCTTTGTTAGGTTAGCTAAGGTTTGTTATTTTGTTTAACTTCTCAAAAAGCCAACTCTTATTCTGTTGGTTTTTAAAAATAGTTTTCCTATTTGCTGGTTGATTTATTTCTGTTCTGATCATTATTATTTCCTTTCTTCTACTAGATTTGGGTTTATTTTGTTCTTCCTATTCTAGTTCTGTGAGGCTTAATGTTAAGTTGTTTATTTGAGATCTTTCTTCTTTAATATAGATGTTTATTGCTATGAATTTCCCTCTTAGAACTGATTTTGCTGCACCCAAAAGGTTTGGGCATGCTGGGTTTCCATTTTGGTTTGTATCAAGTTACTTTAAATTTTCATTTTGATTTCTTTGTGGGCCCACTTGTTATTCATGATCCTGTTGTTTAATCAAGAGTCACTATTATCTGGATGTGGAATCTTCAAAATTTGCACTTAAATATTTTAAACATAAACCTTTTTTCCTATTTTCTTCTGCAAAGGAGCTTCCAGAAGAAATGAATGCCAGAATTCTAGAATTTGGAAGGTGAACATGCCTGGGGTTTTCAGTACCTAAAATGCAAGTGTTCACAATCTTCTGATATTTAGTTTAGTAATCCTGCCCTTGGATGGACCTGATGTCTCCAAGACCAGAAGTCTTCTTTTTTGTCTTTTGCAAAGAAACACGCTCTTCTCTATTTTAAAATGTAGGGTGGCCACGTCACTGTATGCTGTGAGGAAGTGATCTGCACCTCTAAAAGCTTAAGCAGATTTTTTATACTTCCTTACTTTGATTTTATTTTATCCTGTTTGCAGAAATCTAAAGCCTCTGTTACTGAGGCTTTTGAGGATCTTATTATTGATTTTAAGTTGCTTTCAGATTTTTCTACTTCCAGCAAAAGAATCTGCTAAGTAATTTATCATTTGTTCTTATGACATCCAGCTTTCACAATTTAGATGTTATCTTATTCTTTTTATTGTTTAGGGTGTAAGCTTTATAACAAAACACCTTCACTGTAATTTTAGTGGCGTTTCAGAGGCTGAGAAAATAGGGTATGTGTAATCCAAGGTTTGCTTAAGAGTTCTTATAATCCTCACCCAGCTATTTGAAAATGTAAAGATTTACCCCTCAGGTAAGTATATTAATACTTGGAATGAATGCAAATTTCTTACCATGGCTTTGCAAGATCTGGTACCTTTCTACATGTCTAATCTATTTTCATACCTCTTTCTTTTCTTTTCACTTACTTTGGCCACACTGTTTTTTTTTTTTTTATTTTATTTTACTCTTTGACAAAGATGTTGAAGTTGATTTCAGCTTTATGGCCTTTGCTCTTGCTGTCCACCATGTCTGGATTACTCTTTCCTGCATCTTCCCATCACGAGTTCCTCAGAGTCATTTAGGTCTTAGCTCAAGTATTTTTCACAAAGAAGCGACCCTGGAATAGAGATTTCTGATGAATGTGTTTTAATTAGTGATGGAATGAAGGAAACGCTTTGAACCATTGCCCCATTCTTGAGTTTCCTGCCTCACAGAGTATCATCTAACTGGAGGTTGGAAGAAAGGATCTGGAAGGAGAGCCAGAGGGAGGAGCTGAAGCCCCTGACTTTAAGAGGAAGAGGTCACAGCCACATGAACACTGTCTTGCTGTGCGCCTGCCCTCCGTGGTGACGTCTACAGAGAACCTTCCGCCTCGGCTGCTTTCTGGGCTGTCTCCAGACTAGGAACAAGTTTTTCATCACAGCCAGAGTGGAGTAGGTGCTCAAATATAAGCCTGACTTAAAAGAAATAACTATTTAAAAGTTTTGCTTCTCTAGCTTTCCCCCCTATCACATCTCATCTTTGGTTTAATAGTAGTCTCTGCATGTTTTTGCTTATTACATCTGAAGATAATTTGGGAAAATGATATGTCCCTTCCACAGCATTTGAATTGACAACTAAAATTATCATCTCAAGTTTAAATAATTGCCAAGGATGTAATGCGCAGTGAATTATAAGTATTGACCTTTTAAAATAAAGCTGCCACATTGTGATTAAATATATCCATTAAAATCTGATAATTAGAAACTCACCATCATATATTAAAAATATGCCAGAATAATTTATACTGCAGTAACTGGATATTTTACATTTTTATGTAAATATTGTTAGACCTGGGTCAAAACGGTGTATTTCTAACACTAAACTTTGCCCCTATCAGAAATATCTGTTAGACAGGCAAAATAAAGCAGTCCTACCTGAAGATCCTCTTGATGTGCCATGGATTTCTAGACTGTGCAGCTCAACTAGACCTTTTGGTGCCCAAGAAGCCTTATATCCCTAGGCAAGGCAACATGGTAAGGTTTGAGACAAGTGAGGAGTATGTCTTTCTTTTAAAGTGAAAGAAGGCATGATTGAAAGAGAAAATGGAAAAAGAAAATCTCTAAGGAAATCTTTTTGATTTTATTTTGGTGCTAGGGATTGAATCTGGGGCCTTGTGCTTGCAAAGTACACACTCTATCTGAGTTATACCCCTGGCCCTTCTGCAGGTGACTTTATATACACATTCATTTTAGAAAAGAACATATTTGGATGTTGAAAATAGGGACATGGATTCCTTGAAACCTCTCTCCAGACATTCCTTGTAAAGACTTCATCCTCGGGGGCATAGGTACGCAATCTTGAAGTCCATATCACCATGAAAGTGCTCTCTCCTAGGACTTACCCTATCTCTGGGCTTCGCTTTTTACCCACATTCTGGCATCCTGACCCGACATCTCATCCTTAAATGGTGGCATGCCCCAGGGTTTTCTGCCATAGTAAACACCTCTTCTCAGTACATACTTTCTTTTGATAAACTCACACATTCCCTATATTTGCTGATAAACCTCATCTACGTATCTTCAGAAGAGATCTCCCCTTTGATCTCTGGGTCCATACATTTACATTGTTGAAGGGAAACTTCCATTCAGATGCTCCATGGGTCACTGTCACTCTGCCCAATGTCACCTCCCACCCCTTCCCTCATCCTCCATCCTTCACCAATACCCAGACACTCACAGTCCTCACAGGAAAGCATGCTTTTCCACATCGCTCTCTCTTGGTGGGTACTTTCTTGGAAACCTGCTTATTAGTCGACCTGCCCAACTCATCCATCAGGTATGGGGCTAAACCTTATTGTTGACACTTACCCTACTAACCTAAGCAGACTCTTCCTTTGTATTCCCATTATACTCTGTCCTAAAAGTCCCACTGAGGGAGTTTTATTCTTGTTTCTTAGTTACTTATTTGCCTGACTTTATTTTCATTTCTTTATTTTGCACAAATGTATTGAATTTCTGATATGTGCTGGATAATCATTAAGTTGTAGGTGAAGAAAGACAAAAAGAACATTCACTTCAAAAGATTATGCATACTTTATTTTGCTTTTGTGATAATGGGGATTGAACTCAGCAGCATTCTACCTCAGAGCGACACCCCCAGCCTTATTTTATTTTGAAACATATTCTTACCAAGTTGCTGAGAGTCTCATTAAGTTGCTGAGACTGGCCTCAAACCTGCCATCTTCCTGTTTCATCCTCCAAAGTACTGGGATTATAGGTGGTGCAAGCACACCAGTCTACTCCTACATACTGTATAAAGGTACATAGAGGAATTCTGCAAGTAAATCAATGGACCTAAGTCATGTGCTTTGGACCTTTCAGAGATGCTTTGAGACTATAGCTGTGGGCATGTGGAGGGGAAATGACAGTAGTAGTTGACCACAAAGGATTCATGGCCTCACTAAGTCTGGTGAGAAAGATGGTTCAAATTGTGTGTGTGTGTGTGTGTGTGTGTGTGTGTGTGTGTGTGTGTGTGTGTTATCTCCCCACATATAGGAATATTTCTTCAAAACCTGAGTCACTTTTAAATGATGGCAGAAATCTGATTTCTCCTTAACAATTTATATTCTCCAATGGTTTTGGTCTGCTTCCTCCTTACCACCTAGCAGTCTCTATCTCTGTCTCCCTCTATTCATTCACTTCTTCCTTCACTTGATTCTGTATCCCAATGGCTGGACGGGAGCCACAGTAATTAAAGAAAGGAGGGTGCTACAGATTAAGTTTTCAGAACCACTGACAGAGTCCTGGTTTTCTCTTTTCTTTCTTTTTCGTTTTTTATTGGTGCATTTTAATTATATATCAAAATGGGGTTGCAAGTAATAGAAATATACATGCACATAGCACTCGGTATGTTTTCCTCCAGATCCCACCCCACTCCCTCCTCCTTCACATATTTGTAATTATTATTGATAACTTCACCTATAAACCTGCCATTATTCACACTGTTTCCTGGTGTTCTTCATTGCTGGGTTTGAACTCAGTCTGGGGTGTGCATAAGGAACCAGTGAGCCAGAGTCACTGGTGGGCGAGCAGGCAGAGGTGAGATTCTGACAACTCCTGCGTGAGCCAGAGGCTGCACATGGCGCCTCCAGGGTCGCCTCCAGGCGGGGTCATCTAAAGGCTGGTGGGCATCAGCACATTCCGGGCTTTGTGCTGAGACCAGATTTTCAGAAGTGGAGTTTGTCAGAGCAGAGAAGGAGAGAACAGAACACCGACTTCCTAATTAAGATTTCCTTGAGTCTGGATTTAAATGGGTTTTGTATCCTCAGTAAACACCAAAGGACACAGAGGCAAGAGTGGCCAGTAGTGACTGGCTGGAAAATAAGGGGCAGGACATTTGCAGGTGGATCAGCCAAGGACCAGCCACACCCAGTTAATCCAGAGCAGGGAATAACCAGAGCTTAAGTGCAAAAGGATTTTAAATCCCATGTAAGCTGGCTTTGTAGGGTTGCTAATGGAATTTGTGCAGCCCTTGAGATGAAGGGACAGAGAAGAAATGGAGACATGTCAGGATAATCTTTTTTAACAATTTTTTTTCTTCTTCTTCCTCTCTACCCATCTGAACATTACACTAGCTTTCTAACTAGCCTCCTTGGGGCAACATGATAAAGGCCCTCCTGGTGCCGGTTGTTTAAGAGTTAAAAGCACATATGTAGGTGTCAGACACACCTGGATTTAAGTAATTGATTTACTCTTTGCTTTCCATATAACCTTGGGCATGTTATTTAATTTCCGTAAATCCCAGGCTCCATCTAGTCCTTGTGAATGACCGCCCTGGGGTTGGGCAATGCATGGACCTGTTGGCTGCAAATTGTTACCTGGAGCCTCATCCTCTCAGCTAAAAACGGGAGCAGTATCTTCCTCCTGGCCATGTTGGGAGACTTGGTTCGGTTCATGCACATAAATTGCTTAGCTTGGTAGCTTGGTAGGCATGCAATCACGAGGGGTTATTAATATAGTATGTGCCAGGGATTTTGTAGGATTATTGAACTAAATCCCCACAGCCATCTTATAAGACAGAACTTTCCCAAGGACCCATCGCTAGTAACTGAAACATCTTGGGTTTAATGTAGGCAGTCTAACTCCAGAGCTTGTGCTGTAAACCAGCATACCTTGAATGACATTTTCTCCCTTTCCCCTCTTTCCTTTCTCCTCCTTCCCTCCATCTCTCCCTGTATCCTCTCGGCTACCAAAATCTTTACATCTATCTATTCATCCATCAACAGCATCATCACCTCTATTATTCATCTGTCTGTCCATCTGCCTATCTCCATCAATCGCCTGCCTTTACATTGCCTATCTATTTACACACATATTCGTGTACATGTAGTTAGCTCAATCACGCAGAGAACAAAAACCAAGGCTTAGAGAATTTTTAGCAGAACCAGATTATAGAATTGATTTTCTAACCTCGAACTGTCTGATTCTAAAACCTGAACTGAATATTTTTTTTACTACATGAAGATTATGATTAAATGTAGTCCCAATTCTTTTTCAGTACAGTTATTCAAAATTTCACTGTTCAGAAAAAATACATATAAAAGTGTCAGTTCTCTTCCTAACCCATTTTTTTTCCTAGAAAACAAGAAGTTTTAATAAGAGGTATCAGAGTGGATATTTTGGGGATAGGGAGTGCATCTTTTCAGGACACAAGAAAGCACCATTTGTCACTCATGTACTGTCAAAGGCTCCAGTGGCTTCGTGTCTGACAGAGCTGTCCTTCTTTCAGGCATAACCACAAGCAAAGAGCTGGCCTAGAGACAAGTGGCACCCAGGAAAAGTGTGACACGCCCTGCACATTTATATATAGAGACACTGTGTGGAGTCGACACCACCGTTGTCTGCAGCAATAGAGGAGAGTTGGCAGCCTGCAGATCCCAAACAGCAGGCAATCCTCAAATCATCACTCTTCAGCTTGGGAATGCGTGGAATTCATGGGGATCACTTTGCATCTGATTAACTTTCCTAATTAGGCTTCCCATAAACCAGCATGACCTCTTCAGCATCTTTCCCAGAATATGTAAATCCCTTTGTAGTAGTTTTGAATAACTTGGGGACTGACTCCTGCTTAGTGCCCTTTCCCAAGTTTATGTCAACTACTCAAAATCATTCCTTCCTCTCTTCTCCACAATCTCTGCTTTACCCTGCTCTACTTAGTGTCCAGAGATCATCTTTCTCCAATCCCACTAGAAAACAGAGACCCGTAGGCAGGCTGGATTTAATCCAATTTCTCTTGCGTGCATCTCCAACAGTGTCTAAGCAAGCAGCACTTAGCTTTTCTGGAAACTCCCTATCTTAATTATTCAGTCTTGTTTCTCCAGTAGAAATTCCTGGAATTCCCTTTAGAAGTCCTTGGAAATGCCAATATTTTAAAACACAATTTAACCTGAGATAGGAGGGTTGCAGGTTCCTGGTCAGCCTCAGCTACTTAGTGAGGCCCTCCGTAACTTAGTGGGACCCTGTTTCAAAATAATAGGACAAAAAATAGGACTGGGAGTGTAGCTTAGAGGTAGAATGCCTTTGGGTTACATCCTCAGTACCAAAACAAAAACAAACAAACAAACAAACAAAAAACCAATTTGAGTCTCCCTGAATTCCCTCTCTTGGACCCCAAATTGCTTTGTGTTCAGATATTTGGTTAAAAATATAGGCATTTGCTCAAGTTAACTCTTTTCCTTCCTAGTTAAGAGGAAGGAGCAGATCCCACTTCTTTCCAAATTAACCATGCTCTGATGTCCTGGATTCACTTCCCCTTTAGGGGATAATACTATTTTTGTTTTTCTCTATTTTCAAACTCTTTTTTGCCTTCTGGCCTCTTCCATTAGCTGCCAATGGACTTTTTCTTTTCTTTTCTTTTCTTTTGGTGGTGTCTACACAGAAGTAAAATCAAACACCAAAAGAAAGCAAAACTTTACCGAGCTCAATCTTTTCTCAAGCTGCTTCCTGGCTTCCTGAGTTTTCTTTCTCTTCAATGGCTGTCTTTCATCTTTATCACTCACTCATTACCCAACCTGCCACAGCCTGGCTTTTGCTTTCTCTTTCCACTGAAAGCATATGTCATAAGGAAACCGATAACCTCCAGCAAAACATTTTTTCCCACACTCTATTGTTATTTTTGATGTCTGTTCTCTCCCACTAGGCTGCCTGCTCTTTGAGGTCAGGGAGCTACATTAATTCTGTGTTCCAGAAATCAACAGAGGGCCTCACATACTGTAACTTCCCAACGAGCAGTTGTAGAATCAATGAGTTCTGCCAAACCCAATGGATCTCTTCCATTGTCACTGCAACAATCTTCTCAGAGGCATTTGCTGTTGCCAACTATCCATCCTTCTTGAAATTCTCTCACTCTACAACACAACTTTCTTTCCCTCACTCTCACCTCAATCTGCTCCTAGAAGGAATGGATGAATCTTATTTCTCTTTATCCCTAGTGTCTTACACAGGGTCATACTAAATCAAATGGGTGAATCACATCGGATCTGCTAGAATTTTCTGTACTCTGCTTTTATTTTAGTACAGGCTATTACCTAAATAGGTGTTTAATTCTCAGAAATTTCTGGTCTCTCTATTATGAAGTAGCTTGAACCCCATCTTATTTATATCCATGGATTGTAATTTGCTGCTAATAAATATGGAATACTCTCTTTGTATTTAACCTCAAATTATATTTTTAATAAGTCGCCTACAGAAGATTTAAATCTAATTTCAACTAAGAAATTTGATTGAAGGTCAAGTGTGCCTTATCTCTTTTGCAAGAAGAAGTAATAAATGTGCCTGAAGCTACCTGCAAGATGACTGGTGAATAAAAGCTAGACTTACTGCCCCAAAGACTATGTGATAGAAGCTAGACTTACTGCACCAAAGATTATGTGATAGGTTGATTATAAATATCACCCCAATCCTTTATGCCTGCCTGTATCTGTGCTCTTCGGATATGATTTTCCAGCGACCTCCCATCCTTTGCCTTTGAATCTTGACTGGCGTTATGACCTGCTTTGGCTTGTTGAATGTGGTAGAAATGACCATGTGTGCCTAATTCCAGTTTTTGTCTATTACTCAACTCAGCAGTTTGGCAGGCTTCTATCTGTTCTCTGAGAACCCTACCATCTCTACATGAACAAAGCCATGCTAGCCTCTTGGAGAAGGAAAGATCATGTGTTACAGAGATGAGTCGTCCCAGCTGAGACCATCCTAGACCAGCCAGCTCCCAGCAGACTGGCCAGCTGACTGAAGACATGAGCCCTCTCAGATTAGCCAAGTTTCACCCAGCCCAGCCCAGCCCAGCCCATATACACCAGCCTGGACCCACAGACTTACACGGGCTAAATAAATACTTGATATCATAAGACATTTGTATTTTGGAGTGGGTAGCGTATCCAGATAAAGGGAAAGGCTGGGTCAAAATTGTCTGATTGGAGTATCTGATCACTGTTGTAATAGAATCGTAACTGTCTGAGTCAGCTAATGGTACTGAATGATTTCTTTTAAAAGTTGTATTGAAATTTAATTCATATACTACCCAATTTATCTATTTAAAGTGTGTAATTCAATTTTTAACATATGCATATGCAACTGTCACCACAGTCAATATTAGAACATTTTATAGCCCCCTAAGAAACCTGAAAGATTACCGAGTTGAGTAATCTTTCCTCTCTACTTCCCATTTCCCCTCCCTGCAGCTCTAGTGAATTACTCATCTATTCTTTGTCTCTATAGATTTGCCAATTCTGAAAACATCCTATAAGGGAAATCACAGAGCATATGGTGTTTTATAACTGGCTTCTTTCACCTTGCATAATTTTTTTAAGGCTCGTCCATGTTGTACCATATGTCAGTATTTTATTTATTTTTATTGCTGACTAATATTACATTATCTGGATATACCATGCTCTATTTATCCAGTCATCAATTGATGGATATTTTTGGCTATTTTGACTAATTCTGCCATGAGCATTGGTATACAAGTTTTGGGGTATACATATGTTTTCATTTCTTTTGTCAATATATCTAGGAATGGACTTATTCAGTCATGTAGTCACTTTATGTTTAGTTTTTTGAAGAACTGTTGGACTACATGGTGTCCACGATGGGGGTACCATATTTCCTTCCAACCATCCATGTGGGAGGGCTCTGGTTTCTTCACATCTTCAGCAATACCTGTTTGCATCTGTATTCACGGTGAGAGCCCATCTTAATGGGGATGAAATGGTGTCTTATTGCACTTTGATTAGCTCTTCCCTGGTCACTAATGGTGCTGAGATCTCTTCGTGTGTTTATTGTGGTCCTTTGTATATCTTTGGCGATATGTCTATTCAGATCCTTTGCTCATGTTTAAATGAATTGTCTTTTTTAATAACTGAGTTGTGTCTTGTTTTATGTTTATTGTATGAAAAGCTAACATTTCGATTGAAATGCAGTTGCACAGTGTCTTTGACTGTACCTGATCATAGGTCAGTGACTCCCAACATAACTGACCATCAGATAAAAAGGGAAGCTTTTCAAACATAACATCTTGGGCCTCACTCTTGGAAAGTCCAATCCCATAGGGATGAGGAAAGATCAGACCTTTGTATTTAAATCAAACCACCCAGGCCCACTATGGATCTACTAAGTTTAGAATCACTGCCTTGGCTCATGTATTCCTCTGTGAAGTAATGTTGAGAATCAGAGGACTTACTTGGATATTACAGGTCAAAATCAGGGGGAAATAAAGGCTTCCAATTCTTGAATCCTCTTATGTTCTTTCCCCCATGTAGCGAGGCCTGATAAATGCTCTGTTTGGGTAGCAGCAAGGAGCAGAGGATGCACACGTTTCAGTTGTAGCACTTTATGACCTGCTCTTGAAAAACATAGACTCTACTCACAGGTCCCAGAGGAATATACTAACTAGAACTCAATGGAAGAAACAAATAGCTACTGTTCCCTGCTATGCTCAATAGCAGTTGTGCAAACAGACCCCTGCCTGGGAGATGGGGATCCTGGGAGAAGAAGCATTGAGCAGATCATGGAGGGCACACTTGTGCAGATGGGAAGCAGTGGAATGTTTTTGAGCATATAAAATCCGGGTGTAGGTACTCATAAAACATCATCAGGTACCACATCCCAGATTCAAACTTTGGAGGAAAAGCTATTAGTTCCTGGGCCCAATGGGCCAAAAAGGATTACAGCTTTTGGGTCAGGCACATGTACAGGTAAGTAATACATGTATTTTATATCTTCACTTTGTGATAATTCTTCACAAAACAATTTATAGCAAAATTAATTATGTAACCAGTCTCTTTAAAAGTATGATATGAAAGCTTTGGTCACACTTATATAGCCTAGAAGGAAGCAACCCAAAAATCGAACATTTTGTGCACTACAACCTCCAAATAAGCATGAGTTGTTTTTACATTATTTACTTATTTTTGCAGCATTGGGGATGGAACTCAGGACCTCATGCATGCTAGGCAAGTGGTTTACCACTGAGCTATATCCTCAGCCCATAAATTAATTTTTTAAAGAATCTGCAATTTTCTTTTTAAAGTAGCTAATACATTTAGATATATATGCATGGATCAGGAGTCAGGCTTCCTGGGTTTAAATCCTAGCTTAGCTACTTGCCAGCTGTGTGACCTTGGGAAGATTAATATCCACCTGTGTCTTAGTTTCATCTTCTTTTAGATAACCATAACAGCAGGGCGTTCCTCAGAACTCATGTGAGGATTGAGTTAATCTGTTTAAAGAGCTTGTTATTGTGAACCTGGCTTTGATTGTCGTGATTTTACCTTCACTGATTTTTGACTGATAGTTCCATTTATTCACTGGGCAATTTCCATGTGCCAAGCCTTGTGCCAGATGCTAATAGTACAGAGATAGGATGGCGGAGTCCTTGTTCTTAAGCTCATGGGCGCTCCAGTAGGAAACTACTCTTGTTTTCTCCCTTTCAGGTTGGTGGAGTGTCCACAGTCTCAGGTCTTACCAACTTTAGAGGACTCGCAGGGCTGGAGTGCTGTCTGTTTTCTGAGTTCTACTTTCTTCTATTTCTATTCCTTACCAGTCACTTGCAGTAGTGCCTCAATTTTTTATGATTTTCTTAAAATACAAAGCACCACATTGAGGATCAAATACTTGCCAGGCATTGTGGCATATCAGGTTTATGTTTGCCTTAAAGGGAAAGTGTTCTGATTTTGATTCTATATAGGAGGAAAAAAGGTCTCCGAGTGGTTGAATAATTTGGCCATGATTGATAGAACTCCCAAACGATGAACCCCCAAACAGGAACTATTAGTGACCATATGATTTTCCCTCGTATATCTCAGCTTATGCTGTTGGAATAAGCTTCTATAGCAACCCCTCCAGCTGCAGCTCCTGAAGTGAATTTTCCCCTGAGTTTACCGAGGAACCAGGTTTGAGAGGAGAATGTGAAGGTTGAGGAGATATCAAAGTGGAGGAGAGATTCATCAAATGACTTGCGGGTTGCAGTCATAGAAACAGAATCAAAATTCTTCACTGATAAATTCAAATCCCAACCAGTCAAAGTCCTGTACCTTTCAACTCCAAAGTAATAAATTATTCAGATGAATTTCAGTGTTCTTCAAGCTATGCGGCAGAACATTTCTTTCTGTAGGATGTAAGTATGTACTGGGGAATTTTGAAGAAAGATGACCCTCTAAAAGCCATCTCAGATTAAATTGAGATGGACAAAAAGAGCATTTCAGATGTTGATCATTAACCCTAGTCAAGCCAGTATTTCTAGCCAACCCATCTTCCCTGTGAATTGAAGACCTGCTGTGTGCCTCTCTAGCTTCCAGAGCACAGCTTAAGTGGGGTTTGTAGAAAACTCATCCTTCTTTTTCAATCCGTTGAAGTTTGGAGAAGGTGATGGAGAGGAGCTTCTGTTTGCTAATTTATCTCAGTACATTCAGTACAAATGTTTAACACCTGTAGAGATGTTTAACACCATGGTGGTGTTATATTTTGGCTACTGCATTGCCATGGAAATTGGAAACTGTAAGGAAACAAACAAAGAAGGACTTTGATTTGCATGGTTGATTCCACATTCTTATTCTTTGGGTCTTTGTGTACATTAATTACTGAGTTCATTTGGCATTATATTTCTGCAGTTATATTAGTTATGAAGAGCAGAACTCCTAGAGGAAGTTCAAGTCCATGCATTAAACTCTGTACTTCTCCACCTGGTCTGAAACCCTGGGAAAATTGTGCGACAGTAGGAATTATCTTTTATTGGTTCTTTCCTGTACTTGATCCATTTGTAGGTTCATTATTGTATCTGTCTATTATTGTTGTGGATTCAGAAAGTGATCAGGCCTTCACTGGTCCAAATAGGGGGTTTAGCTTTACAGGAGCGCTTGTTTAAAATGAAGGTTTATAGTGGACTTTCGGGTTTTATGACAGGTGAGGAAGAAGGTATTAGTTACTTGATTTGTTAAAAGAAAAGATTGATGATTAGGCTCTACCACCTAAGATGACTAAAAGTTGTTCTAGTGAGTGAATTTTTCAATGTCAACATGATATTTGTAAAATAAGTAGTGACAGTTGGTTCAGGTTATGTTAGGTTACAATTCCAAGATTTCTGGAGTACAGCAGTGGGTGGAGGAGGATGGAGAGGGAAAGCCCCTACTAGGTCTTAAGTATCTATCAAATCCCAGGATTCTAGGTGGAAGGCTAATGTTAGGAAAATAGATTCTTTCTTTCTTGTTCCAGTAATGTAACTAAGACCAAATCTTTCTGGCTCAAAGAGCAGAAGAGAAGATGAAAAGAAAGAAAGAAAGAGAGAAAGAAGAGGAAAACAAACTGAAGCCCAACCCAGTAACTTTCCTGTTGTATCATCTTTAATAAAGACATATTTATTTATTCTCTCAAATAACTTCTGAAAAATGATGGACTCATACAGTGAGACTACATTATAGGCCCAATGTTTCAAAGCAAGTACTAGTTGGCAGGGCTGGGCTCAAATCCAGGCAATCTAGTAATTTAAATCAGGTATTGAGTTTAGAGGAAAAGTTATTCTAATTAGATAACACACCAAAATGGTCAGCATATTCATGACTATAAATAAATTTAATAAACCATGCTTCCTGCTGTTCCAGGTAATATCATGGAGACCTTGAATTTCACATAAGAAATGTTAACACTGGATAGAAACACACACAACTTCTAGTTCAATTACCTCATTTCATAGGTTGAAAATAATGGGGTCACAGAAGAGAAGTGATCCACCCAGGACCCCCTTGATCTGTTTAATAAGATATGGAGGTAGGTGTCACCATCTCCTTATGAAGCGTGCCTTCCTCTAGTTGCACTGCAACCCATGGGGGTTTCCAGTGGTCAACACATGTGACAATTTAAGCGTAATTATAAAGCTCAAAGTATTTTAGAATATGCATACTATAAGCATTCTTGGATATAAAATTGGGGTAATTTACTTGGGAAAATATTGCGGAGCTGATGTATGCCTCTTCATGGGATCTGAGGAAAGAACACGAGTTATAATTGTCTAAAACAGCTGAGCCTGTTTGTACCCAAACCTATCATCCACGCATCCATCCCTGCATCCTTCTTTTGAATTTCTTCCTTTCTCTCTCCTTCTACATCCAACCAATGACTAAGTTCAATATTGTAGCTTTCAACTCTTTAATATCTTTTATATCCACTTTCCTCCATCTCCATGTCTCCACCCACAGTCCCCAAATCTGCCCCAGGGCAGGGAAGTACCTCCTTTCCTCTGATCATCTACCACATTGTAATCCATCTCCCAGCCTCTAGGCTGACCGTCCTGAAAGTGCAATCATGTCCATTCCTTTGCTTAAAATCCTAGTCTTCACCATAGTTTCAATATAATGCTGATTCCTCCCTTTTGGCATGGTAGGGTCTATGTGATCTCTCCTATTTGATTTCTTTGTTTCCTCCCACCCTCCCTACCTCCCACTCCCACCTCTTCCTATCATTTAGAGGATGTCTGATCCAGCTGTGCTACCGATAAATGTTTGGTGAATGGGTGATGGACAGCCACACCAAACCACGTGTCCTTCCCTGAACAGGCCATTGTCTCCAGAGTTTAATAAAAATAATAGAAGTACTAGTAACTACAGGTATGGTGGCACAGACCTGTAGTCTCAGTACTTGGGAGGCTGAGACAGGAGGATCACAGGTTTGAGGCCAGTCTCAGCAACTTAGCAAGACCATTAGCAGCTTAGTGAGACCCTGTTTCAAAATAAAAAGGGCTGGGGGTATAGCTTAGAGGTAGAATGCCTCTGAGGTCAATCCCCAGTAACCCCCATCCCCCACCGCACACACAACATGTATTAGTAAAGGCATGTCATTCAATCCTCTCAATACCCATAAAGCACATCCTACTATTCCACCTCACATTTTTTTTTTTTTTTATAAATGAGGAAACAGAGACAACTGGTTAACTAAACAGCTATCCAATCAGTGATAGTTAAGCTGGATTTATAGCTTCTCCAACTTCAGATCCACCAATGTTCTTTATTGCTATGCTCAGCTCCAGTTCTTCAAATATGCTTTTCCCTTTGCCGGAAACCCCAGGTTCCCTTTCTTCTCTGGTTTTCCAAACATCAACTATCCAGTAACCAACGCCCACCCAACACACACACTCATACAATTGCCCAACATGGTTTGATCTCTTCGTTTTACAGACAGGGAAACTGAGGCTCAGAACAGGGAAGGAATTAGCCCATGTACCCACATCAAATGAGAAGCAGAGTCAGGACTAAAATCTGTCTCCCGAAGCCCTGTTCATTTTATCTGTGTACAGGACTTTATATTCCTACTGACTTTCATAACAGTTGGTGTAATTATTCTATTATGCAGTAGCTGTGTGACTTTGGGTAAAACACTACATCTCTCTGAGCCTCGCTTTCCTCATTGGAAGTTGCAAGTAATAATGCTAGTCATACAAAGGTTTGTTGTGAGAATTAACTGAAGAAACCACATAAGGCACTTGGTACAGTTGTTGGCACATACGAGTCTACCATATTGTGTGACTCTGGGGGTACCATTCCCATTATATTCCTTCATGATTGTCCTACTTAATAAAAAGTGCTTTATATTCTAACCTATGCTTCTTACTCCCATTTACCTCCGTGCCCCAGTTTCCCTCTGTGATTTCTTGCTCTCCATTTGGAAGCCTTATGAACTGGTAGAGGTATTTGACTAGCAGCAGCCCAGTGAGGACACCAAGTTTCTGTCCTTGGGTTAGTCCACAAAACGGATCTGGACTTTCTAACTCATGTGTATTCCCCATGCAACTACCGATTGAAAACCTAAGTGGAAATTCAGCAGCCCTGAACTAATGGAAGAAATACAGTGTCAGATGACTTTCAAATTTAAAGGGCAAATGCTACTCGGAAGAAAGGTCTCTTTCCAAGGTTGTTCTTTCATTCAGAACAGCATGCTTCTCTGATCATCTGGAAAGCAATAGAGAAGGACTGGGTGTGAGGATGACAGGCCGTAGATTGGGGGAGCATTAAGCCTCTGTGCTTCAAAAGTAGGCAAAGTTATTAGCCTGGATCCAAAACGAGTTTGGGAATTGGAGGGCTCTGGTGATTTGCCATTACAACTGGGGAGCACATGGTCTAGGACTAGGTCCGAGTTCAGTGTAGATTCTCTACACACTGATTGTGTCAGGTTGCAGACATTCCTGGGTTCCTCTGAGCTTCGGGGTCCTCACCTATAGAGTAGCGATGTTAACAACACTATATTAGAGGATTGTCCATTCGTGAGGATATAGATCTTTATCATGCACCTGCAACATGCCCACCATTGGCATTTGGGTGGCCTCATTGACTAAAACAACATGAGACATCAAATGAGATAACATAAGGCAGAAACTTCAGTCTGCGCCTGGCAAGCAGGAAAGTGTGAGATAAATGGCAGTTACTTAAACCATGTTTTCTTATTCACCAAACAGCACCATCAAGTGCACTCTTGTTTGTGTTGAAGGCAGTCCCTTCCCAGGGGCAATATGCACAATCTTTGTAATTTCAATATTTGCCTGACCCATTGAACTAGAATGTGGGGGAAGGGGAGCAATCTAAACTCCAGGATGCTGCTCCGAGGGTCATGTGGAATTAAAAGCTTTCAAGATGACAGAAGGTGCCTCCTGAGACACACTTATCTGAATTAGGGATGAAGCTTTGGTGGTAGCTGATTTCTTCCATCTCTTTATATTGTGTTTTCTAGATCTTTTTTTCTGTAGGCTGTATTGGGGAAGGGCTAAAACTGGGGTCAGAATCAGGCAGTGTGCAGAAGGGGTTTTTCTTGTGTGCCTTTTTTATATCAACCTTGTTCCAAATGTCCTTCTGTTGTTGTTGTTGTTGTTGTTGTTGTTGTTCTTCTTCTTCTTCTTCTTCTTCTTCTTCTTCTTCTTCTT